>JAQQPU010005151.1:20360-48651 GCA_029168905.1 Artemia sp. Kazakhstan ARC1039 | reverse complement strand
TTAGGGGAGGCTACCTCCGGTCCATTCTTGGTACACAAAACCTTGGGATTTTCACGATCCGTCTTATAAACCAATGTAGTTCATCCCCATTTTTGCCTTTTTCAGCCCCCCCCACCAACAAAAATTTCCCTCGCACGTGCCTGGTGATGTCAAACCTACACTCCAATTCACAAATCTATTACCCCTTTTTTGGAAATGTCAATCAAAGAATTCTGATTGTATTTTATTCAGAATTTCAATGACGAATTGTTATGCAAAGGGAAAATCATATGTAAGCAGTTCTCTGATTGGCTGCCTAAAAAACAGATGTCAGCTCGAAAAAAACACTGGTTGAAAAACTTGGAGTTGAAACAAATTTGAGTGGGGAATCCCCGTTCATACTGCTATCTTTTATGCTATCATTTATGTAGACAATCCACGCCTAAACGACTTTTTAGTGGAAAATATCCTCTCAGACCTGGTTCAACTGTCGTGAAGCACTAATGTCGGTAAATGATTTGGATTCACTGTATATTGATCTTGATTGACTGCAAAGTCAGGGTCACATTTTCTACAGTATAATGTAACTTCACTCTTGTCATATATCTTTGTATAGTCAATGATACTATTTATATTCATATTATGAAATTCACGAGTTTCAATCTGTCTATTTGAAGCAATATCACATACAGTGTTTTCAAATGGTGAATCACATTCGGTAACTGCCAAATAAAAAATCACTAGGTTTATAGTCATAATAGGCAGTGTCGTCACAACAAGGACGTAGACACCAAATTGTCTTGTTACCCCAACAGTTGAATCGTAGACTAGATCCTTCCTCCCAGAATAATTTAAATCCACGACGATACCAATCTCGTAGAAATAAACTAAAATCACGTTTGGGATTCTTTCCAATCATAGCAGGGTAAATATTCTCCACTGATCCCATTTGTCATAGTGACAATTGGAGCACAGATGTCCTCTAGGGTGAGAGTCACAAATCTCTTCAAGACATGAATTACATCCTTTAATTTGTACTTCATAGCCTCTATGTAATTTACAAGGATTACATCATTTACACTTTTCACTATAGTCATCAATAATTGTACAATTCTCACATTGAGTCCAATTGCCAAGAGTGTACATGCATAGTGGACATGTATAGAACATTTTTTGGTTTCCGATGTCAACTCTCTCTCACAGCTAAAACGAAACTGATCGTCCTCGCTCGATAAATTCAGGGTGGAGGATTGGGAGAGGAGTAATTCTGTGACGTCACCTCTTTCGAATGGTGGGGGAGCCATCTACATTGAATCTATGGCAATGTTTTCAAAAGTATATCCACGATATTATTCTGCTTTGTTTCAATTAATATATCAATAAATTGAGTATAAGCATTTGAGTCACATCGACAAAGCTTCATACAATAGTCCAATGGGGGGGATCCCTCCCCATTATATTGTCAAGTGTTCCCCGAGAGAATATCCTGCGTTGAAGAGATAACTCGAGAAAATCATCATCCAAAATCAAATGTTTTTCTATAAACACCAGATTCGATCTAATTCTCTCTTTCTCAAATTTATTCATTTTTCAATCCTTTCACTCTGACTGCTGACTCTAGACTGACCATGATTCGTTAGCCTAACATTCTAACAACAAAACGAAAGGGAACATTTTCGATTTCGAAACAATTTTATTGGATATTTACAACAATAATACTAAGCATGTACAATTAGCGATACAGCTTATTGTCTTCGATATGTTTCACTAATGCACTTAAAGCACATTGAAGTCTATTCACATGCGCTATATCAACTTTTGTAGCGAAACATAATTAATCATCCATTTTAAATTTGCTCAAGGATATCACATATCTTGCATATACTTCATCCCATTCCAGACAAAGCCGTGATCCTCTCGTGATTTCAATCGCAATGTTTGGTGCTCTTGTATTATTGCTACCAACTCCACTATCATCTTCTAATAGGGCAAACATTCCACTCATCATCAGCACAAATATATCCAAATGAGTAAAGTCAAACTGTTCTCGCTCCTTTGAATTCTATTCACAGACTAATAAAAACTATAGCAAAAATGCTTTCCTTATATTCTCTGCAATCCTCTCCCGCTAACATTTCCGGCCCTCTGATTGGCTTAGAAGGAGACACGTGATCCTGTTTCCCATTATTGCATCAATAAAATTCCCCCACCGATTATGTAAATCAATTTCTCTGAAATCCACCTGTCCTAGTAGGTTACGCAATCAGTTTCTGGGAAATCCACTTCCCCCTTGGTTACGCAATCAATTTCTCAGAAATCTAGTTCCTAGTCGATTACGCAATCAATTTCTCGGAAATCCTCTCCCCTTCGTGGATCAATACATCTCTCCCCCGTTAATGCGCATGTGCAAACTTCACTCCGGAGACAATACACTCGGAAACAACAAATAAATCGACCTTAAAAAAAGGGATCATTGACCCGTTAGTGGATCGATAATCCTTGAATAAATTATGTTCGTCCAGCTTTAGACTGAATTGTAGATGGCAGCACATGTTTACTCGTGGGAGTCATTAGGGCCCTTCTACTAACGTTAGATTAAAATATTGCCGATCCACTTTAATTAAGTAGCTAATCATTTTGAAAAAAAACATCCATGGAAAAATTAAACCAAAAAATGTTATAGTTGAAGTGTGATATTTTTGACTTATTTACTTTTTGATATTGTATTTCTTGTTTTTCAGGGTATTATCATAACGACTGAAATGCCTTGAACGTTTGATTAATTCATCATACAAAAATAAATTTGTCTCTTAAATTTTTAGAGTTTATGCTACCAAATTTTATAGAGTTAAATATTAAATTTTATAGAGTTTTACTACATACTTTTTTTCAATGAAGTCATTTTATATTTTCAAAACATTTTTTATAGAAATATGCTTATGATGAAAATTAACGGTTTGTCGGAAACCATCTTTATGGAAAAATGGCAGGGACAAAACAAAATGAAGTAACTAAATTTTGATTTTCGTGGAGTAAAAGATAAATTTACTAAATAAAAATTAAAAAAAATGTTTATTAGGTCTTTGAAATTTTCTTTTCATGGAAATATAAATGATATAAGAATTCCAAGTTAGCGAAAAGCGCTCTAATAAGAAACTCAGGGATACAATGAAATTATGTAAATAATTAGTTCGAAAAAAACCTTAGAAAAATTATAAAAAATGTTATAACTAAAGTTTGTTATTTTTGAATAGGATACTTTTTGAAATTGTACTTCTTCCTTGTCGGGTGCGAAATTCCCTTAATATTTGAATATTTTTGTAAAAGAAAATTTCGGGGCTTCTTAAATTTTTAGCGCATACACATGCTACATACTTCAAAAAGTAATTAAGTCATTGAATACCTGTACATTTTAAATTACATTTGTAGATGTTATTTGTTATTTGTAGATGTTAAATTACATTTGTAGATTACATTTGTAGAAATCATTGAATACCTGTACATTTTAAATTACATTTATAGATGTAGATGTTACATTATTACATTTACATCTGTACATTTTTTAGAAAAGGCCTGTAACGAAAATATTACAATTCAGCAAACAAATAGAACAAAGAAAAAAAAATGCAAAATATGTTGGTTTAAGTACTCTAATGGCATCAATGTCAGACCTGATGTCACTAGTGTGGGTATTGGGGCTCAAGGTGTCACACGGACTCTCTGTGACGTGCAACGGATTCTACAAGTTCTACCCTCACTGGTATTTGTGCTGTAGAGTTGCCACAGCCACGATCGGTATTGCTACTACAAGTGTACTAATTGTGTCGAGTAAGTGCCACAATTTTTGGCCCAGGGTCTGTGCCACAATGTTATGTTTGCACCAAGTAATGGCTTGTTAGTTAATATTAAAACTTAGTTTACAGTATGGATTTTGCTTGTATTTAGATTGATTTAGGGCGTGATTGGTTTTCAAGCTGCTTCACCGAAATTCTGTAACTGGAACTTAGACCAACTTGGAGTAGACTTGAGCTATACACCGAGTCAGGAATTAGCTCATTTTTTAAGTATGGACTTAGATAATTTTTGCACCAAATCAGAATTTAGGTCGTCTAAGTATTGCAACGGCGCTTGGTTAGTTTTGCGGTTACTCAGGACTTTGCTGATTTTCCACTGAAGCAGGACTTGGCTCGTTATTGCATCGAAGAAGGATTTTACTTCGCTTCTGCAGCAAGTCAGGAAATAGCACGCTGTGTGAGTCAGTCCACAACTTGAAAAGCACGTTTCTATAGTGTGGGTATAATTATTTTGTGTAGTGATGAGTAAGTCGTTTTTGCACTGTTTGTCAAAGCTTCCACACCTTGGAGTTGGATTCTTTTTTTTTTTTTTTTTTTTTTTTTTTTTTTTTTTCTTTTTTTTTTTTTTACTCCAAGCCAGGACTTAAATTTTTTAGCACTAAGCGTGAACATAGTTGGTTTTTGCACCGATCCATATGTTAGCTAGGCTCGTAGAGTTAAGAATCTGCTCGTTTTGTGTCGTGCCATCAAAATTCTACATCTTGGACTTGAATCGTTCATGCAAAGAGTGAGCAAGTTGTTTTTTACGTGCAGATTCATGGTTTGGATTGTTTTAAAACCGAACCTCAAGTTACCCTGTTTTTATTATTCTTATTAGAATATTAATTTTCTAATATTAAAATCTTATTAGAATATTAAAATATTAATTTTCTTATTGGAATATTAAATCGTATTAGAATATTAATTTCCTAATATTTCTAATATTCAAATCTGGCTAATATTCTCTAAAATTATTTGCAAACATACTCCATTGGTGTTATAAAATAATATGAAATTACATCCAGTTTATCTAAAATACGTTGACGGTTAGTGTGCCAATTTCTGTATTCGACATGGATAATTAATTAAATACAGATACAACAATTTGACATACAATTATCCTTATCAAACAATTTTCCGGAATAGGTTTCCCCGCCATTATCAGTTTCTTTTATATTGGGAACTGTTTCTCGATGTATAGTTGAATTAAAAATGACAATAGAAAAACGCAGACAACCGCGAGGAGAAATTTTTCATCTGAAATGTTTTCCAGTAATGAAATTCCAACCATGTACTAGATTGAAAACTTGCTAGTGAAAGCTAGTGTCGTTATTTCCCAACAAATCATCTTTAATAGACTAAATAAAAATGTTGTGAAATTAATGTCTTTGATCTCTCTTTTACAGGAGAATAGCCTCTCTTTTAAACGCTTGGTTTGACTGTAGCAGGGCATGAGCAGCCTTTAAGGAACTTTCTATAGACTGTATTGGGTTCAAGAAAAATCTGGCCGATACTGTACCTGACCAATATCCAGCAAGAATGGGAAACAAAATAAACAAAATTCGTTTCTTACTCTTATAAAAAGAAGATGTTTCTAAGATCTTTTAAACAGAAAATATTCTAAATATAAAATAAATATAACGCAGTAATGAACAGCTATTACTACTATTACACCGCAGCACTTAGGTGCCTGCAACACTGCAGCACACTCCCCCTCCATCCCAATCTATTCAAAGCTTCCTCTTTACACCCTCTGAAAAAGTTCCTCTTAAATCCTTCCTTTCAACACCCCCTCAACCCATTAGGGGATGACCTGCTTTTCGTTTGGCCGTAGATGGGTGGTCAACAAGGGCAGTCTTCGACAATGTGTCATCCTACATCCGCAGAACCTATCCTAACCACCTCAACCTTTCTCTCTTTGTAGCCTTCCAAAGTGGGATTGGACCATATTTTTTGACCAGCTTACTGTTTAAGATGCGGTCAGCCAGTCAGATACCCAAAACAATCCATGGCAATTTTTCTGAAAACTATTTAGCATGTCCTCCTCCGTCTTTTGGAGCACCCGCGCTTCAGAACCGTCGCGACTGCTGTCCTCATTGTAGCTTCCAATATTCTAATCACTGTTGGAAAACTTATCTTCCTAGTCATCCAAATTTTTTTTCAACAGCGAAATAAAACACCCTAGGACTTGGCTATTCTACTCTAAACATCTTCAATGCACCCACCGCAATATCTTCACTGTCGCCAATTAGATACTCTATTATAATTAATTTGTTTCATTCTCTTTCTAAAAAATACATTATAGTGTAATAGTCGGATAATCCAACTGCTCATGGTAATGAACGACAAGCAAGAGGGGACCTGCGCCAATTGTAACCTAACTAAATATGAGTTTTCTTCATAACATAGATGTACCTACCAAGTAATTCGTGGTAACAAAAGCTTAATAAGGAGCAAGTCGGCCAAATAGTTACTGAAAATATGTAAAAAGGGGTTTCCAAAACAATACATGCATAAAAAAATTAGATTTTTAATAAAACAAGTTTTTTTCAACTGAAAGTAAGGAGCAATATTAAAACTTAAAAAAGAATAGAAATTATTCTTATGTGATGTTCAGGTCACATACAACAGCCTTTGGATCAAGGACGATCGAAAAGATCCCCTTGGGTAATTGAGAAAAATAATATGAACCTTGCCGAAATGTATCTGGCCCGAGGTCTTCACTTTCCGTAAACGACACAGGGTTTACAGCCTATACAAATAATATTAAATGATTTCTAATGGGAGTCAATATTAATTTTTTTTTATTTTTTTTTTTTACACGGTTCTGTCTAATATTCTAAGGAAGTATTTTTGTGCTGCGCCAGGGAACTTTCACTAATCCTACGGACTCTTAGGGTTTTGTATGATTTAAATTTGAAGCTGGGGCTGCTTCCGTTCCCGCTATAAGGAAGCTCTCCATACAATTGTCAGATGTCCCTATGTCTACATCTGTTGGTAATTCTCGTCATACAGACTACACTAAAACAAAAACATAACGACATTTTTAGGATTGGTGCTAGCCGACAATTAATTACGCCTCTTATAATATGTTAGGGTTGCGAAACGGTTAGAAAGTGGTTTTGGTGTTTTTATGCCTAATTTTTAGTTTCTATCTGGAAAAGCGCAAGCTTTTCCAGCATTCCTGTATTCTATAATGAGAAGTTTTATTTGGATTTTGCTGGAGAAGAGCCACTAAAAAATGTTTTTGCTCTTTGCCTTTCTTCTCAATAAAAATGTCTTTTCATTCAAATTCCGTTTTTCTTTTCATTGTTTCGTGAAAGCATACTTGTTCGTACTAATTGCTAAGGTTTTTCGATTGGCAAAATTGATTCTTAGCAGGGGCATATCCGGGGGGTTCGGGGGCTTGATGCCCATCCCAGAACTTTTGTCCGACTCGTCAAAATGTAACAAAATAGGATATAAACAAACTTTGATGCCTTTTTTAAAGGTATTTTATTCAAATCTCCCCCAAAAATACCCTGTCCCGAAAAATTTCTTAATGTTTCTTAGTTTTTAACTAAGAAAAAAAAAATCTTGGTTTTTCAATTTTAGCGTTAGAATACCTGCATAGCGGTAATAAACTATACCTTTTCTTTCCGCATTCCACTGACTGTCCTTCAGCTCTCCTTCGTCAGCAACAGGAGACAAAACAGATCCTCTCTTTTTTGAAAGTCTCCTTTGTGCAGGCACAGAAAGAAGGCTGTTATCCCTCCTTTGTTCTTGTTTCCTCCTCCTTTCACCAGTGTAAAGTATTTGAGCAATTTCATGAGGACTTGATACCCTGACAACTTCCAGAGATGTTTCACTACGAAAGAACAATTTTTGAATAACACTTCTCTTTTTAATTCTATACTCGGTAAAAGCCATCTTGGAGGCTCCCTTGATTACGCGGTCATCACATCGCATAAAGTCGGGCTCTGAGTGGTTTCTACTCTCTTTTGACTCCTTTTCTCGGTGGTTTTCTGTTTTGCAATGCACACTGTTAGAATGTCGAGTACAGCGACGATCGAAACTAGTGTTATACTCACAGTCATGGCAGTACCTACTACAGTAATATATTGAATCACTAACAAAAGAGGGCCGTAACGCTGGTGGGGACAGTTGACCATTTGTGAATTTTTTACGTTGCTGAATAATCGGAGTAACAAATCTTGGAGTTCCTGCATGGTATACACTTCCAGAGCTTAAAGAGCACATATACTGGGTAAAAGAACTTCTAAATCGAGGGTGGGATATACCATACACAATCGGGTTAATTACAACCAATAATTTGGCACAATTAGCAGGTATCGATGTAGCTATAGGGCTTAACGGAATTGAGCCAAATTGACCTATGGCACTAACTATAGCATAGGGGGTCCAAGCGACAAGAAACAGAAGTATGAGGAAAACAATAACCTGTGCTGTTTTTATGTCACTTCTTCTTCGGGTTTTTCTGATAGAGCCTCTTTGTGATGGGACTGTCATAGAAGCTATTTCATTTCCACTATTTACCACTGTGGCAAACATTATTCCATAGGATACTGTAATAACAATAAGTGGAATAAGGAATCCAAAAGTCAAAAGGAAGAAATAATAACTTCTATTATTCCACGTTCTTGACGTGTAATCCCATGAGCAAGATGTTCCAATGCCCTCGTCATGGTAGGAACTCCATCCAAAAAATGGGGGAATAACAAGGATGAAAACGTAGGCCCATAGGAAGATACAAACCTAAAATATAAGATATTTGAAAGATCCTCTTAATTTATTTACAATAAAATAAGAGCTTTTAATTAACCCCACACTGAAAAAACATATAATTATGCATTAACATAAGTAGAGCCAGACATTCCATGTTGACAACGGACTTGAACTAAATACTTTTACTGGTAACCATTTTATTCACTTTTGTTTTTCCTTCACTTTCTTGTCTTCCGGCTTGTAAAGCAAAAACAAGAAAACAATAATAAATGTCACAGTTGCTACATAAATGCACATTTTTTAGTTTCTATTTCTTGTGTCAAAAGTCTTAATAAACTATCTAAACTAGATAAATAAACAAAAGTTCAAATAGGGATCAAATCCTTTTAATAGACAGTGATTTTCACAAACTGTGATATAATTTCTCAAAAAAAAACTAGATGTTTTTGTCACATATGCAGTGACCATCATCAGTAGTAAAACTCTTTTACTACATATTTACTACAGATTAATAATGTAACAATGTTTAAATTCTGTTATTAAAAATTTTACATGTATTGAACCGAAGGAAGCTTAAAAGGTCAATAACTTGGTTGTTTTTTTTCTGGTCGTATCCTAGGCATATTTTATGCTAATTATAAATACTGAGAGCATAAAACATTTTTTGTATACAATTTATGACATTATTCAAATACAATCATTTATCTTGTTTGCTCTTTAAATTCATATGACGTCACTTACAAAAAAATAATGTATTTTTCAAAATTAGAGCTCTAAAGCTTTGTCAGTCAAAGGGTGCATCTTCTGCCCATTACCCACCAAGATATTGCTATGCCTCATTGGTGGGGCCTGAACCCTACGTTAGGAATCACGACCTATGAGGGATTTGAATTTTCCTGTAAGTAAAGAGTAGATAATACTTGAAAGGAGTTAGGTTTTAGGCCTAAAAACACTGACGTACTACTTTTTTCCACCAGAGTCAAATAATCAGTATAAGATGCTGCTCAAATCTAATAATGAAGTGTATAAAAAAGACTTTAAGGACCACTATTTGGTCCAAGAATCGGATTACCAAGAATAAAGCGGTCCAAGAATAAAGCCTTTTGATTCGAATCGTGTGAAGTCCAAATAAGAAATGATGGATCTGAAGAGGTGAACTAAAGTTTTAGCATGGATATCTTTAATTAAAAAAAATTAATCCATTAATCAGAATTGACCTAAGATAGATGAATGAATGACAAACGAACCAAAAGTGCATTATAGCTTCTACCCAACCATGTTTTCTGTTAGATTTTCAATATTCAGAAACACTGCAGATTACGCATTGCGTCCAACTAGCTGGATTGACTTCCTAACTACCTTCTTAAATACAAAATATCTATTTTCAAAAAGCAGTCTTTTTAACATTTGTAATTGCAGGTTTCGTCTTTTTTTAGTCAGTATAATTGGTTCTAATACTTCGCTGAATCATTACTTAATAGCCCCTAGTTTCCGTAGTATCTGATTTTTATATACGAAAAATTTGCTTGGAAAAACTTTAAATTAGAAAGTAACTGGAACCCCGCTTACGGCGACAAAATTAAATTGGAGAGTATGAATCCTAAATGTTCTCAGAGTTCGTCACATAGCTTCAAGAGATAGCCTCTTTCCTATTTTACTTCTGAATAAGTTAGTCATTTTCTGCCATCCTCTCGAGGCGAATAAATTAATCGCTTTTGCAATTTCGTAAACCTGCCCGAGGTATCTTTTGTTTTGACATACGGAAGTACATGATGATTGTGTTAATAATTTGGCTTTCGCGAGAGATGAATTGACCGTCTAAGGAACCCGTGACTTCTGTGAGACCCTGGATGACAACCTTTGATTTTTGATTAGTCTAGAATTTTTACAGTTTCCAAGTATGGGGACAGACATTTTAATAATTGTGACGACCAGCGTTTTCTTTCACTGGGAAATTCAGTCATATTTGTTTATACCCAGTACTTATTGATAATTAAAAACACATTTGGTAACGAGTATTTTTAGCAAAAAAAGAAGTAAAGCGACAAAAAACTTTGAAATGGTTTCCTTCTTCATAAATCCTTACTAGACACAGTAAAACACAAAAGAAGGCCTAAGCTTCCGTTTTTACGAGAGTACGTTAAACAGATGCCATGTCAGATATTACACGCTATTAATTAAAAAAAAAAACTTTCCAAAAAATAACTTTTTCAAAGAAAAGTAAAGGCCATTTTAAACTTAAGCTCAGCAGATACAAATATCTTTTAAAATTCAAACTCAAAACGACCAGAAATTACCATTAAAGAATAAATGAAACCCGAAACGAACAGAAATTAAATAAACAATCATAGCAAAATCATACAACAAGTAATAATGTAAATGAATAAATAGATCTTAAAGCGAGTAATGCTTAGATTGAATATGAAAATCAAGCTTAAGACGAAAAAAACATTTTCCTATTGAAGTACAAATGAAACTTAAAACGAACAGTAATTAAATAAACAATCAATACAAACAAACATACAACAGAAATTAATTTAAATTAATTTTCGTCTTAAGCTTGATTGTCATATTCAATCTAAGCATTACTCGCTTTAAGATCTATTTATTCATTTGTATTATTACTTGTTGTATGTTTTTTCCTATCGTTGTTTGTTTAATTTCTGTTCGTTTCGGGTTTCATTTATTCTTTAATAGTAATTTCTAGTCGTTTTGAATTTTAAAACGTATTTGTATCTGCTGAGCTTAAGTTTAAAATGGCCTTTACTTTTCTTTGAAAAACTTATTTTTCGGAAAGTTTTTTTAATTAATTTTTGTTCGTTTTTGATTGCAAAAAATTTCAAGTTTTAAAAATTCCTTATTTCAAAATCAAACTTAAAAACAACAACAAATATTCATCAAAATATCAAAACTGGTGTCAAATTAACAATATCAAAGCAAAAAAATGAGTTTTTATTATCTGATGTTTGAACTATTTTTAACAAAATTGCTATCTCAAAATTTTTATCGGATGGGTTTGGGGAAAAAAGGCGTGGGGGGACTAATTAAGCTTCGGTCTCTTTTGACTCTTTAAAAGTGAACTAGAAATTTCTATTTTCAATCAAATGAACCCTCTCTGGAGTTTATACGAGGGTCCTTTCTATAAGAACCATATATATCCTCAGAGTATAACTTACAATGCATGTCCATGGGCCCTGGAGGGGTTGTGTTGACCCTGGAGTTTTAAAATCTGATGGTTGACCTATTTTTAAAAAAAAGGTCGCCTCTAATTTTATCGGATGGGTTTATCCATCCGATGCACCCAAAGGCGTGGAGGGCGGGAGGGGCTAGTTGCCCTGCGATCTTTTTCACTATGAGAAAATGAACTACAACTATTAATTTCCAATCAAATGAACCCTCTCTGAAATTTATACGACCATCCCTTTCATAAGAACCACACAAGGCCCCAGGACATAGCTTACAATGCCTGCCCCCCGTGCCCTGGGGGGATGTGTCGACACTGGAGTTTTTGTTATCTGACCTTTGAACTATTTTAAAAAAATGGCTCTCTCAAAGTACTTATCGGATGGGTTTCAGTAAAATAGGGCGTGGAGAGGGGGGATAGTTGCCCTCCGATCTCTTTTGACTCTTAAAAAAGTAACGAGAACTTTCAATTTCCAATCATATGAGCCCTCCGATGTTTATACGAGCATACCTTCCATAAGAACCATATATGCCCCCAGAGCAATACTTACAACGCCTGCCCCTGGTCCTGGGGGGGTTATGTCGATACAGGAGTTTTTCTTATCTGACCTTTGAACTATTTTTAATGAAATGGCCATACGTAAGGGAGTTTTTGTTATATGATCTTTGAACTAATCTTAACAAAATGGCTACCTCAAAATTTTCATCAGATGGGTTTTGAAAAAGAAGGCGTAGGGGGGGGGGGGGCTATCTGCCCTCGGATCTCTTTTGACTATTAAAAAGTGAGCTCGAACTTTCAATATCCAGTCAAATCAGCCCTCTCTGAAGTTTATACGAGCATCCCTTAAATACGAACAATATATGCCCTAGGGCATAACTTACGACGCCTGCCCCGGGCCCTGGGGGGTTATGACGACACCTGCGTTTTTGCTATCTGACTTTTGAGCAATTTTTAACTTAAAGACTATCTAAAAAATTTTATTGGATGCATCTGGGGGAAAAAGGGCATTGGAGGGGGTAGTTGCCCTCCAATCTCTTTTGACTCTAAAATACTGAATTAGAACTTTCAATTTCCAATCAAATGAGCCATCTATGAAGTTTTTACGAGCATCCCTTCAATAAGAACCAGATATTCCCCCAGGGCATAACTTACAACACCTGCCCTCGGGCCCTGGGGGGTTGTGTCGTCCCCTGAGTTTTTGTTATAGCGTCTTTGAAATATTAAAAAAAAGCTATCTCAAAGTTCTTATCGGATGGGTTTGAGGAATAAGGGCGTGGAGGGGGGGGGCTAGGTGCCCTCCAATCTCTTTTGACTCTTAAAAAGTGAACTAGAACTTTCAATTTCCAATAAAATGAGTCCTCTTTGAAGTTAATACGAGCATTCCTTCCATAAGACCCATTTATACCCCCAGGGCATAACTTACAACGCCTGCCCCCGGGCCCTGCGGGGTTGTCTCGACACTGGAATTTTTGTTATGTTATATGATATTTGAACTATTTTTAACAAAATAGCTATCTTAAAATTTTTATTGGATACATTTAAGAAAAAGGGTTTGGGGGGGGGGAAGCTGGTTACCCTCCAATATCTTTTGACGCTTAAAGAGTGAACTAGAACTTTCAATTTCCAATCAAACGAACCCTCTCTGAAGTTTAGACGAAAATTGCTTCCATAAGAACAATATATGTTCCCAAGGCATAACTTATAACCCTTGCCCCTGAATACTGTGGGGGGAGTGTCCTGCTCAAACATATAATTTCCAGAACTTTCCACTACGTTGAACAAAATGGCTATATCAAAATTTTGATTGGATGTGTTTGGAGAAATGGTGGGCGTGGAAGGGGCGTCAGTTGCCTTAGAATCACTTTCGACTGTTAAAAAGGGAACTGGCCATTTAAATTTCCAATCAAATGAGCCCTTTCTGAAGTTTCTACGACAACGCTTTTTTATACAAAACTTTATGTGCCTCCAGGGCATAACTTACAACCCTTGCCCTGAGGGCTGTGGGGGAGTTGTCATCTTAAAAGACCTAAATTCCAGAACTTAAAACTACGTTGAATAAAATGGCTATCTCAAAATTTGGTTGGATGTCTTTTGACTATTAAAAAGGGTATTAGACCTTTGAATTTCCAATCAAATGAGCCTTTTTTGAAGTTTTTACGACAACGCCTTCTATAAAAAAACACTTATATGCCCCCAGGGCATAACGTAAAACCCACGCCCTGAGGTTTGTGGGGGAGTGTCCTCCTCAAAAACATATTTTTTATCTGGAAATCAACTACGTTGAACAAAATGGCTATCTCAAAATTTTGATTGGATGTGTTTGGAGGATTGATGGGCGTGGGGGGGGGCTAGTTGCCCTCCAATCACTTTCGACTATTGAAAAGGGTACTAGGCCTTTGAATTTCCAATCGAATGAGCCTTTTTTGAAGTATCTACGACAATGCCTTCTATAAAAACCTTATATACCCCTGTGAATAACTTAAAAACCTTGCCCTGAGGGTTGTGTGGGAGTGTCCTCCTCAAAAACATATTTTCTATCTGGAAATCAACTACGCTGAACAAAATGGCTATCTCAAAATTGCTATTGGATGTTTTTGGGGGAATGATGGGCGTTGGGGGGGGTCTAGATGCCCTCCAATCACTTTCAACTATTAAAAAGGACACTAGAACTCTCGATTTCCAATCGAATGAGCCCCCTTTGAAGTTTCTACGACGACTCCTTCCATATGAAGTGCCTCTGGGAAAAAAAAATAATAATAAAACATTGGAGCCGTATGGTCTTTACTATAGGCAGCGCTATAGCGTTGCCTCTGAAATTTGGTAATAAAAGTCCGTTTACTCTGCGCCAAATTCCGTTTGCTTTTTCTCTGTGTAATCTTGATTAACTCGCAGTGATTTTTTAGATTTTCCCCTCTTTTTCTTAATGTTCTGCTTTTTATGTTAATATCTTGTATTAGGGAGATTGAAATTTAATTAAATTTAAATGAATATCGTCATCATTCCTTTGTTTCATAAGTGGCAAAATTAACATCAATTAACAAGGGTAACCCTTTACTTATTGTTCAATGCGATATACAGATTAATTCCTATTCTTATATCTGTTTCATATACCCAAAGAACATTTTTACCATAAAATGATTTTGAGTGGTTCTAGGCATTTACCCCCCCCCCCCCCCGGAAAATATCTCCGGGTAATTCCCCCCCAAAAAATACCCCCTGCGCAAAATGCTTCTCCGGAAAATACCCCGGGAAAATACCTCTCCTGGAAAACGTACCCTCAGAAAATACTCCACCCCGCGGAAAATGATCCCAGAAAATACCTCCACACCCGTGGAAAATACATCCTCGCTTAAAGTAAATTATTCCCGAAAATTTCTACACGGAAAAAACCCAAACAATCCCCCCTCCCTGCAGAAAACTCCCCCACGAAAAATATCCCCATGCCTATCAATAACAAATACTGTCTGTCGGCAATGGAAAAATTACAAAACTTAAAAGGCATTTAAGTTTCTACAATGGGGTTCTCTGAATGTTTTGTAGTTATGGAGATAAGGAGATACCTCAGAGGCTGCATTTGAATGCCAAAACATCCCGGGTTTCATTGAGCCATCAAATAAATACATAATTAGTTCTAAGGGAGAGACGAGGTGACGGTAGGAATTGATGTATATTATCCAGGGTTGTAACAAGGTTTTTTGTTGGGGGTGTGTTTTTTTTTGTGGGGGCAGTACAGAAGATATTTTTAAAATCGCATAAAAATTTGAAATTGATATATACTCCCTTGTGATTTCTGGGAATAGTTTTGGTCTACGCTGTTATTATAAAAGTAAAGAGTAGCATTAAACCCCATAATGAGCGGAATTGATTCTGTATAGGATGGGTACTGCTCTTTCCTCATCCACACCTCCACCTCAGTGATTGGAAACCAACCAGCCACGGGAGGAGGGGTATTTTCTGGGGCCTGTTTTTCGGAGGGGTATTTTCCGCCGGTGGTAATTTTCGGGGTTTTTCACTGGGGGAGGGATATTCAGTGGGGGGTATTTCCCGGGGGATTTTCCAGGGATTAATTACCCGCAACCATTTTAAATAAGGACTGAGATTTATAACAACCTAATTAAACATTTCACTATAAGGGCTCAGATCAAAGTCTAGTATTTCTATAACATAATTTAAATATGAAACTCAACAAGCGTAACCATTTACCGACTATTCATGCAGGGGCTGATCTAGAGCAAAATCTTGGGGAGCCCCAATGTTTTTTTTTGGGGGGGGAGGAGATGTGGCAAGGGTACCAGTAATTGACCAAATTGACAAATTTATTCTACCCACCATTCCCCCAAATAGATCCAATCAAAATTTTGAGACGGCCATTTTGTTCAACGTAGTTGAAAGTTCTGGAAGTTATGTCTTTGAGGATGACAAACCCCCCACACGCCTCAGGGCAAGGGTTGTAAGTTATGCCTTGGGGGCATTTAAGATTCTTATAGAAAGCGTTGCCGTAGAAACTTCAAAAAGGGCTCATTCAATTGGAAATTGAAAGGGCTAGTGCCCTTTTTTAAAAGTCTAAAGTGATTGGAGGACATTTACCCCCCCCTCTCTCGCACACCATTTCCCCAAACACAACCAATCAAAATTTTGAGACAGCCATTTCGTTCAACGTAGTTCAAAGTTCTAGAAATTAAGCCTTTGAGAATGACCCCCCTCCCCAACACATAATAAGTTATGTTATGTCCTGGTTATGTTATGTTATGTTACGTAATAAGTTATGTCCTGGGGGCATATATGGTTTTTATAGAACGCGTTGTCGTAGAAACTTCAAAAAGGGTTCTTTCGATTGGAAATTGAAAGGGCTAGTCCCCTTTTTAACAGTCGAAAGTGATTAAAGAGCAACTAAACCCGCTCTCACGCCCACCATTTCCCCAAACATGTCCAATCAAAATTTTGTAATCGTAATTTTGTTCATTGTATTTGAAAGTTCTGGAAATTATGTCTTTGAGGATGACAAACCCCCCACATCCCTCAGGGCGAGAGTTGTAAGTTACACCCTGGGGGCAAATAAGGTTTTTATAGATAGCGTTGTCGTAGAAACTTGAAAAAGGGCTCATTCAATTGGAACTTGAAAAAGGGCTCATTCAATTGGAACTTGAAAGAGCTAGTGCCCTTTGAATATTCGACAGTGGTTAGAGGGCAACTAACCTCCCTTTCACGTCTACCGTTTCCACAGACACATCTAGTCAAAATTTTGAGATAGCCATTTTGTTCAACGTAGTTTGAAGTTCTGGAAATTAGGTCTTTGTGGATGACAAGCCCCCCCCCCAGAGTCCTCAGGGTAAGAGTTGCATGTTATGCCCTGAGGTCATATAAGGTTTTAATAGAAAGGGTTGTCGTAAAAACTTCAAAAACGGCTCATTCAGCTGGAAATTGAAAGGGCTAGTTCCCTTTTTAATAGTAGAAAGTGATTGGAGGGCAACTAACCTTTCTCTCCCACCCACCATTTCCCGAAACACATCCAATCAAAGTTTTGAGATAACAATTTTGTTCTGGAAATTATGTATTTGAGGATGACACCCCCCCTCCCCACAGTCCTCAGGGCTAGAGTTGTAAGTTATGCCCTGCGGGCAAACAAGGTTCTTATAGAAATGTCTGTTGTAGAAACTTCAAAAAGGACTCATTCGATTGGAAATTGAAAGGGCCCTTGCCCTTTTTAATAGTCGAAAGTGATTCGAGGGCAACTAACCCCCCTCTTACATCCACTATTTCCCCAAACGCATCCAATCAACATTTTGAGATAGCCATTTTGTTCAACGTAGTTGAAAATTCTGGAAATTAGGTCTTTGAGGATGACAGCCCCCCCCCAACCCTCAGGGTGAGGGTTGTAAGTTATGCCCTGGGGACATATAAGTTTCTTATAGAAAGTGTTGTCGTAGAAACTTCAAAAAAGAATCATTCAATTGGAAATTGAAATGGCTAGTGTTGGAACCCCTGGTCCTAGTTTGTTTAGATAAATGTCCTTCACAGATTCTTTTCTTTTGGTCCCTTAATTATTCTCTTCTCCCAAGTAATAATTATTAATTTTCCTTTAATTTTGTGGGCGCCATTTTCTGTCCTTCTCTAATTGCGTAGTTGGTTACACAGACCACGAGGCATTAAGTGCGCAGTTAGGGATGATTGACCAGTAATTAGTAAGCCTTTGGATTGGCTGGAAAAATTCACCAACCACCCATCGCAGGCACGCGGCCGGTTGAGTGAACTGGGGAGAATTTCAAATGTGTTTTAGTTCCTTTTGTAGCGTGACTGAATACAGTAAGATTTTTTATACTATATAATCTTTGACTTTTTAACCTAGGTAGAGTCCAAGGAGATAGTTAGAAATATTACCGGTAACCCTTGGCCTTAAAGTGGCCCCTGGGACCACTTGATCACGCTATCGTACTTTAAGACTGTGTATATTGTAAATCGGGTACTGACATACCCGATAGATACGGAACCATTGGGGTAAGCGCAGGAATCCCACTAACATTTGGGCCGACAAGGGGTTCTCCCCCTCGAGTAAGTGGCATAGCAACATTTTTGTGCCATTTTTGCACCCAATAAGTGGTGACCCCCGTACCTTACACTCCCAATAAGTGGCGGAAGCAAGAAAAGGAGCTATCAACAGCACTGATAGTAAAAGAATTTTGCGTTTTTGAAGAGACGGGTTAATTTGACCTAGAGAGTAGCCTATTGTAGTTACATATAAAAAAATCGCAAAGAGAATTTTTTTTATCTAGGCTGTGCCTAGTTAAATAATATTAAGTAATAAATTGAAGAATCAATATACCACGCAAATAATTAACTTGTGAGACAAAGGAGGCTCCGGTATCCACATAAAATCGGCAAATTAAAACGCGTAAAATTTTCACGAAAGGATAAAAAGAGACATTGGTAAAAGGATTTTCATTTGGACGGAAGACGTTAAGCAAACCTTGAAATAATGGCGGACAAACGGAGAATTCAGACAAGATCTACCGCGGTAAAACAAAAATCGAATTCAGACACACTATTGTATGCAACTCCCGCTGGAAATACCCTAAGAAAAACACCATCAGATAGAACCTTGTATCACTCAGGGGGTGAAATAGACATTTCCAGAAGTGTGAAGGGGAAATCTTCTAGACAAAATCAGTAATAGAGCGATCTCCGGTACAGGCCATGGAAGAAGAAAAAAGTCTAAGATAGATACATGAAAGTACGAGTAAAATAAAACCAACTCACCATTCAAATGAAGTACAAAATGTAGGGGGTTGAGGGTAAAAGAAAATATAATTATAGAACGAACAGAATCAGAAAACAAATTAAGAGGATATAAAAACAGAGAGAATCATAGTAAGCCAAGTAGCACCAGTAGTAGAAGCTCAATTTCCAGCAAGGGCTCGCGAAAAAGTACTCGAATAGATATGACAACTCGATGGATTTTGAAAGGCTAAAAGAAGCCATTTTTGAAAAGTTTCAACTCTCCCCCGAGCACTTTCAAAGAAGATTTAGGAGCGAAAAAAACAAGAAAACGAAACATATAAAGAATTCGGGTACAAATTGAAAGATACGTGTTTAAAATGGCTAGGGTTAGAAAATTATAAAATGTATGAAGACCAGGAAGAGATAAAAGAAAAATTGGTGGAAGTGATAAATAATACAGTAATGGAACAATTTTTAGAAAATACCCACAGAGAATTGAAAATATACTTGAAAGAAAAGAATCCAAAAACAAGCGAAGAAATGGCGGAAATGGCAAATAGGTGGACCGAAATAAGAGAGGAAATTGAGGAGACAGACATATTTCAATAGAAGGAGTATAACAAAAATAGGCACTATAACACAGCGCAAGGAGAATCAACTTGCTATAACTGTGGTACCACGGGGCATTTTGCAAGAAACTGCCCCAGTAAGTACGACCAAAAACCACATAAAACGACAGCCTGGGCCATGACCCATAATAGGGAAAAAAATTACGCATTTGCAGAGTCGCATAAGATATACGGAAAATTGAACGGAGAATTAGTTGAAATGGCAATTGATTCTTGCAGTGACCAAACCTATGTGCGAACTGACCTAATTGATAGAACGGAGATAGACCATAAAAATAAAATTACAACATTATGTTATTATGGAGACAAGCACCCATGCCCTTCTGCTTGGGTTAGAATAGAAATTGCAAAGAACGACGGTACAATCCAAAGAAAACCGATAAAAGTAGGCTTAGTGCCTACGCTAGCAGTAGATGTTTTAGTAGGAGGAGACTTTGGTGATATCGGAAATCTCCTATCGTTAAAAGCGACTTCTTTAACAGTGGGAAAGTTACAAAAGTACACTAAGACGGAAAAATATACAATTTCGTTGACTACCGGGAGATGGAACGGCCCATAAAACAAATTTGGAGGCTACGCCGCTCTGTCGGAAAAACGAAATACTTGATACGCCTGGTCAAAATGTTGATAATTAACAAAAATGGGATGCAGAAGTAAAAAGACCACAAAATATTGAAAATATTGAAAATATTGAGAATGATTTTTCGGGAAAAATTTCCAGAAAATGGAAAACTTGAAAACACTTTTAATGAATATGAGACGCTAACAAGTACAGGCCAAAATGAAGCGCTGATTGTACCGGAGAATAAGGAGACGAAATTTATTGTACGCGCTTTTCCTCGGAAAATTCAAGAAATTTTAGTACAATATGAAAAACCAAATGTTTGAGTTCAGTTCCCATTGGATAGCGAAATATTTGTTTCTGCGGTAAAAGTAAAGAAGACTAAAAGAGAAAAAGAGATGCAAGCCCGAACTACAATAAAGAAATGCAGTCAAAGATAGTGGACACTGGAGTCCAATTCAAATTTCATAACGATTTATTTAATGCTACTACAAAAGAAAAGAAAACTAAGAGGGAGAAAAAAGATATTAAACGTAGCTACAATGAAGTAATACAGTCAAAGATGGTGGACACTGGAGTCCAAATCAGATTTAACGATGATTTATTATTTTGCGCGAATGACTAAATTGAGAAAAGTAGAGATGAAAAGAGAAGTGTAAAAAAGAGATAAAATTTTGAAATTCAGCCTGCAGTGGCGAAAAGTAAAAAAATGTTGGATGGGCTGTGCCTTGATAACATAAATAATAGGGGGAACAAAGAATTCCAAGACCCTCTGGGAAAATTACGAAATTACAATACGACGAAAAAACTTAGGAGGGAGGAGAAGACCCATGACATATTAAGAGAAACTACAGATAATCATGACATAGAATTGACTTGTAAACAACGGGTTACGGAAAGATTGAAAGGTACTGAATTTTGGGTTGAATTAAAGAAAATTGAGAAGAAATCTGAGACTGATTTTATCAACTCAAAATAGGGTTTGTCCCTTTATGAGGGGGAGGAATCCCTTGGGGAAGATCCCCTGCAGGAAGACGTGAAAGGTGGACAAGTTGTGATCCCTTTACTGAAGCCTTGTCTTTCCAGTTTTCAATATAATCTTCATCCCTCATCGCCGAGCATTATTCATTCAATTATTTTAGGGGACAAGACCCAGAAAAAAGCGATTCAAGGTTCGCTCAGATTCTTTTTTCATTTTCCTGAACTCCTATCGTTTTCAGTGGCCTGTGTATTTTTGGCCTGGGGCTATTTCAAATTATGCCAAGGGGCAATTTACTTTTTTATTGAGACGTGGGGGTGTTTCCACAGATGGAAATTAAGAGGCTAGTGCAGCCAATTTTTCAGGATGGCTGGCATCATCACATGTGCCAGAAACTGATTCTCAGCTCCTCTCAAATGTAAATTCGTGAGGGAGAGAAAATTTTTGTTTTTGATTGTTCTGCGCACAATGAATTTCTACGACTCTTGGGGACTTCAACTTTCAAAACCTAATGCAGATGCTATACGATCTGGACCATGGTGGTTCTACGGTAGAGACGTGTGGATGACGACGAATCCTGAGCCAAGCGGTGGAAGTGCAGGCACTGGTGGAAGAAAGAAGAGAAGATACAAGTTTGGTGATTTTGAGTTTGGTGTTATTTATTTTATGTCTGAGTTTCCAGCCAATCCACCGGAGTAGTGGCCATTTATCTTAGGAGGGAGGTGTTGGAACCCTTGGTCCAAGTTTGTTTAGATAAATGTCCTTCCCAGATTCTTTTCTTTTGGTCCCTTAATTATTCTCTTCCCCCAAGTAATAATTATTAATTTTCCTTTAATTTTGGTGGCGCCATTTTCTGTCCTTCTCTAATTGCGTAGTTGGTTACACAGACATTACACAGTTGGTTACACAGTTGGTTGAGCAGTAATTAGTAAGCCTTTGGATTGGCTGGAAAAATTCACCCACCACCCATCGCAGGCACGCGGCCGGCTGAGCGAGCTTGGGAAAATTTAAAATGTGTTTTAGCTCCTTTTTTGTAGCGTGACTGATTACAGTAAAATTTTTTATACTATATAATCTTTGACTTTTAAGCCTGGTTAGAGTCCGAGACGATAGTTAGAAATATTACCGGTAACCCTTGGCCTTAAAGTGGCCCCTGGGACCATTCGATCACGCTATCGTACCCTAAGGCAGGGTGTATTGTAAATCGGGCACTGACATACCCGATAGATACGGAACCATTGGGGTAAGCGCGGGAATCCCACTAACATTTGGGCAGACAAGGGGTTCTCCCCCTCGATTAAATGGCATAACAACATTTTTGCGCCATTTTTGCACCAATAGGTGGTGACCCCCATATATTACACCCAAATAGCTAGTGCCCTTTTTAATAGTCAAAAGTGATTGGATGGCAACTAACACCCTCTCACGCCCACCATTTCGCTAAACACATTCAATCAAATTTTGAGGTAGCAATTTTGTTCAACGTAGTTGAAAGTTCAGCAAATAATGTCTTTGAGGATGAAAAACCCCCCACACCCCTCGGGCTAAGGGTTGTAAGTTATGTCCTTGGGGCATATAAGGTTTTTATAGATAGCGTTGTCGTAGAAACTTCAAAAAGGGCTCATTCAATTGGAAATTGAAAGGGCTAGTGCCCTTTTTAAGAGTCAAAAGTGATTGGAGGGCAACTAATCCCCCTCTCACGACCACCATTTCCCAAACACATCCAATCAAAATTTTGATATAGCCATTTTGTTCAAAGTAGTTTAAAGTTCTGGAAACTAGGTCTTTGAGGATGAAAAACTCCCCACAGACCTCAGGGGAAGGTTGTAAGTTATGCCCTAGGATATAGAAGGTTTTATAGAACGCTTTGTCGTAGAAAATTCAATAAGAGCTCATTCAATTGGGAATTGAGAGGGCTAGTGCCCTGATTAATAGTCAATAGCGATCGGAGGGCGAATGCCCCCACGCCCATCATTTTCCCAAACACTTCCGATCAACATTTTGATGTAGGCATTTTGTTTAAAATAGTTGAAGGGTCTGGAAATTATGTCTTTAATTATGACACCCCCTCCTTCCCACAGCCCCAGAGCTAAGGTTGTAAGTTATGCCCTGGGGCCATATACGGTTTCTTATAGAAAGCGTTGTCGTAAAAAATTTAAAAAGGGCTCATTTGATTGGAAATTAAGAGGGATATTGCACTTTTTAATATTCGAAAGTAATCAGAGGGAGAATAACACCCCCTCCCCTTCAAGCCCTTCATATACCCAAACCTGTCCGGTCAATATTTTGATATTGCCATTTTGTTCGACATAGTTTAAAGATCTGTAAAATATGTCTTTGAGGATGACAACCCTACCCCCCCTCCATAGCCCTCAGGACAAGGGTCGTATGTTATGCCCTTATGGTATGTAATATTTTTATAGAAAGTTTTGTCGTAGAAGCTTCAAAAAGGGCTCATTCAATTGGAAATTGAGAGGACTAGTGCCTTTTTTATTAGTCGAAAGTGATCAGAGGGCAAATAATCCCCCCATGGCCATCACTTCCCCAAACACTCCGCTCAAAATTATGAGGTAGCCATTTCTTTCAAATTATTTGACGGGTCTGGAAATTTTGTCCTACAGGATAAAAAATCCCCCCAGTCCTCAGGGCAAGGGTTGTAAGTTATACCCTGGGGGCATATAAGGTTTTTTATAGAAAGCATGGTCATTTAAACTTCGTAGGGAGCTCATTGGATTGGTAATCAGACGCTCCAGTGCTCTTTTTAAGAATCAAAGTGGTCGGAGGGCAGTTACTCACCCCCCTCACACACACACACCTCGTATTGTCCTGAAATGCATCTAATAGAAATTTTGAGATAGCCATTCTATTCAAAATAGTCTTAATATCATATAACAAGGCTTTTGGGGTTGAAATAAACCCCAGATATTATGGGCAATTGTTGTAAGATATGGCCAGGGGGTATTTAAGGTCCTTTTGGAAGGGATGGTTGTTTAACTTTAGAAGAGACTCGGTCTTTTTTCCTGAAAAAGACACTGTCAATACAAAATGAAAACTTTTTCCACAAAACAAGTTTTTTAATGAAAAGTAAAGAGCTCTATTAAACCAAAAATGAATAAAAATAGAATCAAACAATTTATCAAGCATACAACTACCACAAATCAGTATCAATAAATAAATTAAACCCAAAACAAACAGAAATTAAAAAAAAAAAAAAATAATAAGAGAGTCAAACTCAAAACGAGCAGAAATTAATATGAGTAAGGTTCTAAACCCCTATGCTTTCCAAAAGCCAGAATATAATTTGTACCTTACTGAAAAAATTCTTTCAAATGTTTTCATTTTTGTATCTTTAAGAAATCAAAACTTAATTAAGGTTTTAAGGAATAAATATCAGTTTATGTATATTAAACTGACAATGCACATTTTTTTCAGTAAATTCATTTGGATTTATTTCAGTAAAGTACAAACTATATTCTGGCTTTTGGAAAGCATAGGGGTTTAGAACCCTACTCGTATTAATTTCTGCTCGTTTTGAGTTTGACTCTGTTATTTATTTTAATTTAATTTCTGTTTGTTTTGGGTTTCATTTATTTGTTGATACTGATTTGTAGTAGTTGTATGCTCGGTAGATTATTTGATTCTATTTTTGTTCATTTTTGGTTTAATGAAGTTTTTTATTTTTTTTTGAAAAACCTATTTTGTGGAAATATTTTTTTATAAAGAATAATAGCATAAAACCCCATGTTGTCTATACTGCCCAAGCCCCTCATCCATCTATTGAAAGCCTAACTCTTTACTCTCCTACCATGAAGTTTCAATCGTCTTCATAAATTCTTCATACGTAAAACGAGGTTTAGTGATATTAATTTTTTATTCATTATAACCCTAAAAAAGTGAGATCGAACCACAATATCTGCATTGCTTACTTTTTAGTCTTAGAAAATTCCTCTGGAGAACAGTTAACGTAGCTTTCTCGGGCTTTGAAACTGCCCACGTTTCGGAGCCACACTTACCATCTTTATTACCATGGCTTCCAATATTGTAATCTTAATTCTAATTTAATTATTAATTAAAACTTAATTAAACTTAATTCTAACTAAACTTAGTTCTTCCTATTTTTCCAAAAATTTTTTTTCAATCGTAAAATAAAACATAAAGAACAGCTTTGTTCTAAGAGCGTATATTTCATATATTATTACTAAGGCTTAAAATTTTCAAAACTTATAACACTCTACCTGCCTTAGATGATGCTCCGGACAATTCCTCGGTTCCATTTGAAGTGAATTCAGAAACGAAGGTAATATATTTAGCTAGGAGAAGTTAGAGACGATATTCAAACAATTAAAAGCAACAAGGTTGCGGATATTCGTATAAGAGTAAATGAGTTTTGGAAATACAGTTGTTTCGAACTTACAGATAACATATTAATATTTATGAAGAGAATTTTTAATAAAGAAGAAGTATATAGTGTCTTAAAAAAGGTAATGAAACTTCTTCGTGCAAAAGGTAATGAAAGTAAGTGGAATAATCATAGGAGACTCTAAGCTTGATTCCAAATGAACTTGGCAATGGCTATTGGTTATCAGTCTTTACTTGCCATTCATTCAATACGATCCTGGTCATTTCACCTGCAAGTGCCTGTGCTTTCAAACAGTTTGGGGTAACGAACTGTAGGTAAGGAGCGGCCCGGCTCAATAGTAACCGAAAACCTAAAAAACGGAATTTTGATACCAATACATACATCAAAAGAATCAGATTTTTATGCTTATTTCAAACATATAAGTTTCATCAAGTTTAGTCCTACCTATCAAAAGTTACGCGCCTGAGGAAATTTGTCTTATTTTCGAAAAAAGGGGGAAACGACCCCTAAGAGTCATGGAACCTTAATGAAAAACACACCATCAGATTCAGCGTATCAGAAAAGTTTCAAGCTCCTATCTGCAAAAATGTGGAATTTTGTATTTTTTGCCAGAAGAAAGATCACGGATGCGTGTTTATTTGTTTGTTTGTTTGTTTTTTTTTTGTTTTTTTTTTTATTTTCCCAGGGTTGATCGTAACGATCCAGTAGTCCTAGAATATTGTGAGAGGGCTCATTTGAACGGAAATCAAAAAGTTCTAGTGCCCTTTTAAAGTGAACGAAATAATTGGAGGGTAACTTGACCCCCTCCCACACTTATTTTTTCCCCAAAATCACCCAATCAAAATTTTGAGATAGCCATTTTTTTCAGCATAGTAGAAAATTTAATTAATATATCTTTGAGGATGACTTAATCCCCCAAAGTTCCTGGGGGAAGGGCTGTAAGTTATAAACTTTGCCCATTGTTTACATATAGTTTTGGTTATTGGGAAGTATACAGCCGTTTTCAGGAGGAATGTTTTTCTGGTGGGGGGGGGGGGGTGTCGGAGTAGAGGTTACGGGGGAAGAACTTTTCCATGGAGGATGTTTCCTTGGGGGAAGGGACATTCCTAAGAAGGGGGCGCCGGATTTCCCAGCATTATTTAAAAAAACGATTAGAAATTGAATAAAAAAATTAGTTTTTTCAACTGAAAGTAAGGAGCAACATTAAAACTTAAAACGAACAGAAATGATTACATATATGAGGGGGTTCTCCCCCTAGTTAATACCTCGCTCTTTACGCTAAAGTTTTTTTTAGTACTTTCAACAGGGCTATCTATTCTAATTAACCGGCCTTTGTGATTTAGGGGTTTGTGATTCGAGCAAAATTCGAACTTTAGCGTAAAGAACGAGGTATTGACTAGGGGGCGAACTCCCTAATATACGTAACAAAAACACACGAATATAGAAATTAATTACGTAAGTTAATTCGTAAGTTACGTCAGAACAAAATTTCGAGAAAGCCATTTAGCTAAAAAAAAAGTAAAATTAATATGCGAATTCCGTTTTAATTGTTCATGTACGCTGAGCCAAAATCAAAGCTGCATTAATTCAAAAACGTTCAGAAATTAAACAAAAAAAAAACAAGTTTTTTTAGCGGAAAGTAAGGAGCGACATTAAAACTTAAAACGAACATAAATTATTCCGTATATGAAAGGGGTTGTTCCCTCATGAACGCCTCCCTCTTTACGCTAATGTTTGACTCTGTCTTACAACTTTATTTTTTAAAACAATAAAATACTTTAGCGTAAAGAGCAAGGCGTTGAGGAGAGGATAACCCCTTTCATATACAGAATAATTTCTGTTTAAGTTTTAATGTCGCTCCTTACTTTCAGTTAAAAAAACTTGTTTTTAAGAATTTTGCATATTTGAACAATTTACTTGTACGAAATGAACATAGAGGATAATAATTAAATTAGGTAATTTGGAGAAATCATTCAGCAGTGAAGTTGGGAGATAAGTTTTCTGATTCATTCTTCATGTTCTTGAAGCTTTGGAGGGGAATTTGGACCAAAAGTTTGGCATAGATTAACAAAAAGCTTGCAAAATAAGATGCAGAAAATTCGATTGCAGATGGTTTGAAAATGATACGGGTGGAATTTAATACATTCTCTAGTAAATTTGAAAATAAAGTGAAGACTTCGACAAGTTATACAGCGGAACATGAATTTGATATGTACTGTGGACGTAAGGATCTGGTAAAGCAGAGAAAAGAATTCTTCATTTAGAAGACGATTTGAAAAGAGCGAACCTTTTCATTTATAATTTTGCACCAGCAAATAAAGGTCCTGCATTAGCTGCCGAAATTGTTCAAGAGTTAAATAAAATGGTGCCGGATCTCCAGCTTCGGTTCCGCGATCTTAATGATGCATTTAATCTAAAGTCCTTTAGAGGGGTGTGGCCTGTGCTTGTTAATTTCGCAAGAAGCTCGATGGCCAACATTAAGGTATATTTACAAGGTATGGTTTTGCATGTTTGGAACAAAAGTTTGAGTGGATCGTGGTTTCCAGAAAAGCTCAAGAAAAGATCCAAAACAGATCCACGAAGGCCGAGCACGCCCTTTTGCCAAGCGGTTCTGGTTACTTTCTAGTATTTTGACTCAGCTGCACCATTTGGTGCTCCGATTTGATAATTCGTAAGACACATTGAGACCACAAGGCGAAGATCAGTACTAACCTTATCGCTGGCCTCGTTGAGAAGTGTTATGGAGATAGCGAACAAAAGTCAAAACGTACAATCTTGACTGTGATTAAATAAAAAAAAAACAAGTTTTTTAAACTGAAAGTAAG
>JAQQPU010005151.1:2875-19960 GCA_029168905.1 Artemia sp. Kazakhstan ARC1039 | reverse complement strand
TAAAAGACATATTTATCATATTTTCGACCATGCTGAACAAAATGGCTATCTCAAAATTTTGATCGGGTGACTTTGGGAAAAAAATAAGCGTGGGAGGGGGCCTAGTTGCCCTCCATTTTTTTGGGTCACTTAAAAAGGGAACTAGAACTTTTAATTTCCGTTCCAATGAGCCCTCCCACGATATTCTAGGACCACTTGGTCGATACGATCACCCCTGGGGGAAAAAAAACAACAAATAAACACGCATCCGTGATCTTTCTTCTGGCAAAAAATGTAAAGTTCCACATTTTTGTAGATAGGAGCTTGAAACCTCTACAGTAGGGTTCTCTGATACGCTGAATTTGATGGTGTGATTTTCATTAAGGTTCTATAACTTTTAGAGGGTCTTTCCCCCTTTTTTTGAAAATCAGCCAAATTTTCTCAGGCGCGTAACTTTTGATGGGTAGCACTAAACTTGATGAAAGTTATATATTTGAAATCAGCATTGAAATCTGATTCTTTTGATATATCTATTGGTATCAAAAACCCGTTTTCTAGAGTTTCGGTTACCATTGAGCCGGGTCGCTCCTTACTTACAGTTCGTTACCACGAACTGTTTGACAGAAGCGAGAGAAAGTGTTTTCGGTGTAATTTTTTCCAGATATTGCAGGGGTGGGAGCAGGCAAAATGTAATAGTGCCGAAGGGTATTATAGATGTTAGTTCTAGATGATAACTAGCCTAGATGATAGTTCTCAACAACCCTCAAAAAATACGCATCGCAGCCCAGGTATAATAGAAAAACAAGTTGACAAATCTCATAGGACATTGGCGCTCAGCTGATTGATATTATTATTTTGGTACGCACAGAAATAGGTAAAAAAATGGCCCTATTTATGGAGGATTGTGTATTTTTGTTTTAAAGCTAGTAATTAAGGAGAAAAAATTTGTTCCAAGACCCAAAAGAGCATCTGTTAATTTAGTTTGGCTTAGCGTAAAAGTGTCCCAATTGCATGGGATTTTTCGTTCGATGCATCTTTCTCCAGAAAGTAGCTCACTCTCCGAAGAAGATACATGGAGTTTTTTTTTTAGGAGACTTTTAAATTTAAGATTTTCAGATGGAGCGGCTTGAATTCACATTGGAAAAGATGAAATTTTGCTGCCCAGAAGTGATAAAATGTACTTTGATTTTAAGGAATGAGAAGAGAGTAAAAAAAATTGATTGAAAGGAAAGAGAGAGTATTTGAAGAGCTGTAAGCGGATCAGCCTAGGAAAGCTTTCTATATCAGCAATAATCAGGAATTTTGGCAGCTTCTCAAGAAACATTTAGAAACCAGAAGCCGGCACAATCAACATTTCCTGTAGAAAGTTGGCCAGAGAATCTAAAAAAAAGATAAAAAAGGCTAGGTCGAAATGAATAGGAATTAAGCGCATATTTGTGGTGTGAGACCCTGTAAGCACAGCCTAGCCTGAATAATCTGAGACTTGTAAAAATATCTCTGAGGACGAGATTTAGAAGTAGCTGAAAAATATAAAGGGATATTCTGCACCTGGAACAGGTGATATTTCCATTCGTGTCTGGACTTGGAGCAGGACTGGGGACTCTGTAATACTATAATTTTTTGGAATTTTCAAAAGCCACATTGGTCTTTACATTGGTCAACCTCCATTGTGGTCATGCTTTTTAAAAAAGTTCATGCGTCCTCACATGTAAGCTATAGAAGCATTCATTGGGGGAACAGCCTGGGTAAGTCCTTTCATAAGATTCCATGCGGAAGATTAGATGTTTGATTGGGAAAAAGGAGAAAATAAAATGAAATCCAGGCAGGATTTAGGAAGAATCATTAATTACAGTAGATTAGACACTAATAGGGGATTCATTAGTTAAGAAGCATACTAGGAGGAAAGGTGGCAGATTGTGGACTGCGTTTTTAGATCTTAGAGGCGCGTTTGATGAGGTTGGAAAAGATTTATCAATAAAGAGTTTACTGGATTTAGGCTTTCCGAACGTTTTTTTGTAATATTAGTTCATATTTACTTGGTAGTTATGATGGTAGTAAGGGTTGAAATCTCTCTCTAGATTTATTGTAAGTAGACTTCGAGTAAAGCAAGGTTTCAAGGTTTTCCCGGAATTTTAATTACTGTATCTAAATGACATAGTGGAAAGTTTGAGCAAAATTACGCTTCAGTGGTAAAACTTAATTAACGCTGTTCTTTGCTTTATTGTTTGCTGATGACAATGTTCTGTTGGCTGACTCGGCCAAAAAAATACACAAACTTTTGGATATTTGGAAAAAGTTGGAATTTAATTTTGGTGAATCAGTGGTTTTGTTTTTCGAAAAAGTAAGAAGTAGGTGGAGGAGAGAGAAGGATAGGTTAGGGATCGAAAATTTACCTGTTATGGATGAGTTTATTTACTTAGGGTGTGGGCTAATGAAAGATAGGATTAGTGGGGCAGGCATTTAGATTTAGCTAAAAATAATGAAAATAAGGTAAAAAGAATGGTTCTGAGTAGTGCTTTCAGGCTGGTAGTTCTAGGAGACAGTAAGCTATAGAAGCGGGTTGCTGAGTCTGGATTAGGTTAGTAGCAGAGCAGGGGAGGATCTAGAGCAAAATTTGGGGGTGGGGGTGGCAATTTGCCAAGGGCGCCAATAATTGACCAAATTGACAAATTTATTGTTAAAAAAAGTGAAAAACAGAAAAAAACAAGGAATGAGGGTGCCAGAAATCTGGGGTTTACAATTAAGAATTACTCCTACAATTAAAGTACTGTACATTAGAAAAATATTACGTTTAAGAGAGAGGTTTAATAGCTTAGTTATTAGATGTGTTTTCGTCTTTAAGAAGTAGGAAACTAGTAAAAATGGTAAAACACTAGGAGAGAGGAGTATGTATGGAGGAGTAAGTATGTTAGTGAGGGAAGAATTGATGAAATCTCTGTTAGACAAGAGAATATGTTAATTGATTGGGCAAATTAAGGCAGTCCTGAATTCCTGTATAATATTTGGTAAATAAAATGGGGCTATCGCAGGGCAAGGAAGTAATACAGGTGTCTAAACAGGTAAATACAATTTTAACTGATAGAGGAACTTAGACGTGTGCGTGCTGGATCTGAACGTCTGACTCTCTTGGTATGTATTCTAGGATAAAAGAGACAAAGGGAGAGGAGCTGATGTCTAAGGATGATATTAAATGGGTAATTTATTGTGAGGTAATTTTATGCCTCTTAAGGGAAGAAGAAGATATATGAGAAGGGCTAGTATGAAGAGAAACCTTTAGAGTTGTCCGACGTGTGTGTTTTTAAATGGATTTTTTTCTTGTTGATCGTTTTTTTCAATTGTTTAATTGATTATTTTCAATGTTTTTGTATATTGTTTCTTTTCCTTCTTTTTTTTGTCGAAGTGACCCTCAAAGTTGTTTTTTTTTTGTGCGTCAGATATACTATGCTATACTATGTGAAATTGCACTAAAAGTTGAAATTCTTTTAAACATAGATTACGCAGGTGATTTGAGTGCTCTAGATGAAATATCACCGAAGTAAGAACTTTCGGAGGTGTGGAGGATTCGAGATCCGAGAATATGTTTGAAAATAATTTTTAAGAAGTCCAAGTTGCTTAAACTATGATTGAACGAAGATGAATAGGTTATGTTAGTTATCAAACGAATTTGTCGAGTGGATAACTTCACTTATCTAGGTTTGCTTACACATAATTAATGATGATGGTAGAAACAGCGAAAGGGGGCAAAAAGTAGAATAGCAGACAAGTAGTTTTTTTTTAATTTAAAACAGATAGGAAGATAATTATTGGAACTAACATTAGAATGCCAAAAGCTAAGGTAACGACAGTGATTAAATAATGCTCTGAAGCGTGCTTCAAAATTCTGAGGAAGATACGTTAGAAGTTTACCAAAAGAATTTTCTAAGACTAGCTTTAATTACTGGCTCAGACTACCTCATGTAAACCGATAAGCTATTGTGACAAAAACTATTGTCAATCCCCCTGGAAAGGGGTAAGACGAAATAAACATTAAAATAGCCAAAGATCCCGTCAAAAACTACAAAAATTAAGTTCTTAGTAATTTAGCTGGATTCAAATCAAAAAGTAGGATGCTCTCAAACGGGGTAAAAAGAGGTCACAAGGAAATATTTTTATGAATTCAAAACCATAAGAGAAGGAATAACGACTGGAGAGCGGAACAAAGTGGGGTAGAGGAGTAAGATACGTGGTTGTGTTGACATCATGCTGCTTGGGGCTGCATTGAGTCGTCAGTAGCAAAAATAATCCCACTTTTGGAGTATTTTGTTCTCTAAAGAACGCAGACAATGCAAAAAATGATATACATTAAACGATCCCAGTAAAATAATATGTAGATGTTGATTGAGCTCATATTAAAACAATAAGTAGAAAGAATACGCTTTATGTATTCTACTTGCCATCGATTGAAATATTATCATCAATTCAGGATCTTGAAGTTATCCTTTACTGTTTACTCGATCTTATCAAACAACTTCAACGTACAGCTGTCATTAACAGCTTTTCACACTAGCATTCTATCTTACCTATAATAATCATCTTATTTCTCTTACTAGGCTGAAATCGTCATCCAGATTAAAAACATTGTTTTACGGGTTTCAGTATCAGCGAAAGAGAATCAAAACAGTTTACAATGTGCCGAAATTTCTATTGATAGATGCCTTGGTATAAATAAATGTTTACCCAGAGAGATCTTTATATTTTCAAAAATTCTAAATAAAGCAGATGCATATCCCACATTTCTTTCTACTTGAAACAAAATGATCCCCACAAAGATTCTTCACGATTAACTAGATACAATCAATTCGGGCAAAGTGTGCTCGTGGTTGAAAGACAGAAACGTTGACCATGATACAATTCTATGTCAAATATCAATTATTTTTATGCTCCAGTAACTTCATTAATATCATTCCTTCTCTTAGTAATATGGAATTTGAAGCAACTAGCATTAAAAAGAAAGATACACAATTTAGTATGTCCCAGAGGCATAATGAAGGGAATTAGTCACACGTCACACATCTAGTCACACGTCTTACTGATATTACGACGTCTATTGTTTTGTGCTGCAGTGACTACGGTACATACAACTCTTTTTGCGCCGTTTCCCTTTAAGATGATGGCACAACTTTTAGCTGCTCGTATACTGTAGTTGTTTTTAAACAGTTCGTGATAAGCTGTAATATAACAGTGACACAAACCAATAGTAAATGAAACCAAAACGAATAACACATTTTGAGAAGAATATATGCATCAAAAGAGTCTGCTTTTTATGGTGACTCAAAATATGTTAAATTAATTAAGTTTAATGGTAACCATCTAAATTTACTAGCATAAGAATATTTACATAATTAAACAGTTCGTGGCAACGAACTGTAAGTAAGGAGTGACCCGGCTCAATAGTAACCAAAACTCTAAAAGACGGAATTTTGATAATAATATATACGTCAAACAAATTGTTTTTTTTTTGCTGATTTCAAATATATAAGTTTCATCAAGTTTAGTCTTACACATCAAAAGTTACGAGCCTAAAAAGATTTGCTTTATTTTAGAAAAACAGGGGAAAGACCCCCTAAAAGTCATAGAATCTTAATGAAAATCACTCCATCAGATTCAACGTTTCAGAGAACCCTACTGTAGAGGTTTCAAGCTCCTATCTGCAAAAATGTGGAATTTTGTATTTTTTTGCCAGAAGAAAGATCACTGATGCGTGTTTATTTATTTATTTTTTATTTTTATTTTTTTCGAGGGGTGATCGTATGGAACCAGTTGTCCTCTAAAATCGCGAAAGAGCCCATTCAAACGGAAATTAAAAGTTTTAGTGCCCTTTTTAAGTGACCAAAAAAATGGAGGGTAACTAGGCCACGTTCATGTTTTTCGAAAAGTCACACGACCAAAATTTTGAAATAGCCATTTTGTTCAGCATAGTCGAAAAATCTAATAACTATGTCTTTCAAGATTACTTAATTCCCCACAGTCTCCGGGGTAGTGCTGCAAGTTTTCAACTTTGCCCATTTGTATTGGTTATTCGGAAGTATACAGGCGTTTTCAGGGGGAATTTTGTCTGGTGGGGTGGGGTGGTCGGAGGGAGAAGGTTACGTGAGAGGATCTTTCCATGGGAGAATTTTTCATAGGGAAAGAGAATTTTCCATGAAGGGAATGCCGGATTTATCAGCATTAATTAAAAAAACGATCAGAAATTAAATAAAAAAAGATAAGTTTTTTCAACTGAAAGTAAGGAGCCACATTAAAACATAAAACGAACAGAAAATATTACGTATATAAGGGGGGTTGCCTCTCCTCAATGGCTTGCTCTTACGACAAAGTTTTTTTTTACTTTTTAAAAGATGATGTTATTCTAATTAAACAACCTTTATGATTCAGGAGTCATTCTTAAATAACTAGAACAAAAACCAAACTTAGGTTATAATAAGAAAATTATTAGTTAAAAAAAGTAAAATTAATGTGCAACTTTCATTTTAATTATTCATCTACGGCGAGATATCTTCAAAACCTTCATTAATTCAAAAATGTTCAGAAATTAAATAAAAAACAACTTTTTTAACTGAAAGTAAGGAACGACATTAAAAATTAAAATGAACAGAAATTATTCCGTATATGAAAGGGGCTGTCCCCTCCTCAGCGCCCCGCTCTTTACGCTAAAGTTTTTTTTTATTTTTAAAAAAAGTAGAGTTGTCAGAAAGAGTCAAACTTTAGTATAAGGAATGGGGCGCTGAGGAGGGGGCACCCCTTTTCATGTACGGAATAATTTCTGTTCATTTTAAGTTTTAATGTCGCTCCCTACTTTCAGTTAAAAAAAAATATTTTTTTTTATACTTAATTTAAGGAAAAAGAGCGGCCTGATCTTGGTAAAAGTTATAAGATCAAAATAAGTATATAAAACTAGAGGTTACAATTCATTATGTACTTGTATAAGCAACTTCATATCATAGACAGCACAATAGCGCTGCCTAAGCATAGAGCGATGTGGACACAATGTATTATGAATTTATTTATTTTCTTTCTTTTTTTTTGGTTTTAGACCAGGGCACTTTGTATTGAAGGAGTTGTCGCAGAAACTTCCAAAAGGGCTCATTCAATTGGAAATTGAAAGGGCTAGTGCCCTTTTTAATAGTCGAAAGTGATTGGAGGGCAACCAACCCCCTCCCACGCCCACCATTTTCTTAAGCCCATCCAATCAAAATTTTGAGGTAGACATTTTGTTCAACGTAAATGAAAGGTCCGAAAATTATGTATTTGTGGATGATCCCCCCCCACCCCCAGAGCCCTCAGGGCAAGGGTTTCCGAAATGCATTCGATAGAAGTTTTGAGATGGCTATTTGTTATTAAAACTTCAGAAATACAATTAAAAACAATTCAACTGAAAGTAAGGAGTGACATTAAAACTGAAAACGAACAGAAATTATAATAATAATAATAATATATTGAAAACCCGTCGTATACAATAAATGTACAATGACAGAGTATACAAAAATGCGAAAAGAGGAAACAAAAAGAAAATATACTAAAAAATAAAAGCAACAACTTCTTGAATAGTATACAAAATAGTACGAAAAGAGGAAACAGAAAGATAACATACTCAAAGATTACAACAGAAACAACAACTTCTTCGAAAATAGCAACAAGGACAACAACTTGTGAAAGGAGAAAAAAAAGAAAAAAAAAAGGGAAACAAGAGGGAAAATTAAACAAGCAAACTTGGCCACTCGTGCTTTAGAATTGCTGGTTTTGTTTTTTGCCGGCTAATTAGTGTCTCAACAGCTAGATTTGGGTCCGCTAGGTTGTAGCGCCGAATCAAAAAACTATTTTTTGTCCAAGGAGGCAATTTTAGTAGGTACTTGGCAAAACGGAAAAATAAAGAGCGGATTTTAGACTTTTCAAGGTTTGCCAATAATTTCCAGAAAGGGGTCACATATAATATATGTGGCGGAGCGGTAGCGTTGTAAATACTTGCCAGTAGTGGACGGTTAAATCTCAGAGTGGATTTAACGATCAAAGCATAGGAGCTGGAAATTCGCCGTTCAAGATGTGAGATCAGGAGGAAGCGGGTATGCTGTAATGAGGTACCTATTGGTAGCCCCAGATATACTATTTTATCAACTGGTTTTACTGAGCAATCACCTAGTGTGATATTAGTAGGAAGGTCATTCTTCCAATTGTAAAGCAAGACTTCCGACTTTTGGGAGTTAAATCTCAGACCTACTTTCTCGTAATTGGACTGCAGACAAGAGAATATTTCTGAAAGGCGGTTAAGCGTCCGGCTGAGATTCAGCGTGTCATCAGCATAGCATACTAGGGAGATGTCAGTGGAACTGAGAATGCATGATGAAGGACAGCTGTCTTGAGGCTCAATAATGTAGTTGTTGAAGAAATTGGGGGATAAAAATGCCCCCTGACGAGCACCTTTACGGACTGGTATCAAAGCTGACCGCGGGGCTGGCGGAAGGCCTTTATCGGGAGGGAGCTTGAGTCGCACGCGAAGGCGTGAGTAAAGATCAGGGAAAGCCAGGATGATATTTGAGTTCACTCCTCTTTTATCTGAGTTTAGCAACATAAGCGCATGCATCAATGAATCAAACGCTCTCTGCAGGTCTAAGCCCCCGATCGCTAGGCTTTCTCCTGATTTGTGTGCATCCAGGAGTGCATATGCAACGACATGGAGCGCTTCAGCACAACCAATACCGCGTTGGAAACCGAATTGTCTTGGTGGACTGCAACATATTTTCTCAAACTCATCTACGAATAAAAGCTCAAATAACTTGCAAAGAGAAGTAGCAATCGTGATTGGACGGAAAGATGAGCATTGCAAGGTAACTTTTCCTTTTTTAGGAACTGGCATAAGATCTCCAATTGAGAAAGTAGTTGGGACAATACCCTGAATGAGGATAATCTGCATCAGGAGAGTTACATGACTAATGAGAGCGGGCCCACCACTTTTTAGATGGAGTGCGCTGATCCTGTCAATCCCGAAAGATTGTTTAGGTTTTAGGTGAGAGATGGCCTTGCATACAGCTCCCTCTATTACAACATAATCACCCTGAGGACAACTATCTAAGAAGTCGTCCAACTCAGCTTCGTATCTTTCGTTGAGGGCTGGGTCAGGAGGCAAAAATTCTGACCCATAGTACGCGTACCATTCAGAATCAGGGATAGCAGATGCGGACAAAGACTCATCGCTTTTGGAGGACAGAAAACGCCAAAGGAGAGAAGGATTAATTTTGGCCCGTGTAGATACGATATCAATCATCTTTTTTCTGTGAGCTTTTAGCTTCTTCGCGAATTTTCTTTTTGTGAGCAGATGGATTGAATTGATTACCCCCGAACAGGGTCGTCCACAAGAAACCCAAAGCTGAAGCCAAAATTTAGATTTAGAATGGGTATCCACTAACTCTAGATTTTCAGACCAGCCAGGAAGGGTAGGATGACGGGGTCTACTTAGAGGGACGGCAGCTTTTCAGCACAGCGAAGGGCATAGCCAATTTCTGCGCAATAAATATCGACTGATAGCTGTGTTTCCTCCTTTGAAAGAGCAGTTAATCTAGAGAGAAGATGGAAAGGGACACGGATCTTACTAAGGACTCTGGCGGCTTCTTCCTGAAATAAAACAGGGTTAATTTTACGCCAATCACGGCGAGACCTAGGAGGTGTTTTCGAAGTTGTTTGCGTTTGTGTATCTAAGTTGCGGCAAGGAATCTCGGCTGAAAACTGTATTGGTAAATGATCAGATAGCTGAAAATCAAGCACAACCTTGACAGGCGAAATCCTGAGATTCGTGGACGCAACGACGTGATCGAGATCTGATGTAGACATTGAGGTGTGTACGTGTGTAAAATTTAAATCTTTGCACTTGAGATCAAACTGGTCTCCAAATATACTAAGCAACAACGTAGAACGTAAAGACCTAGATAAGAGCTGTTCATTCAATTCGCAATTTGAAGTCACCAACTAATATACATTGAAGGATTAAGGATCTAATACGGTTAATACACTGGCCGAGTTTATCACTAGAATAAGTAAAAGCACGCTCCGAACGCTCATCATGATAATTTGTAGGCAAATATACATTAATAAAAACACAGCCCTCAACACGAATCGCCAGAAAATTATCATTGACTTCAAATACACTAGATCTTAGAGTCGAACGAACGAAAGTGGCAATACCACCGGAGGGTCGCCCTTTTCCACTTAGCTGCTTCGCTGAAACTGAATAAACCGATGCTGAACTATTAAAATTAAGAATACTTTTACTGTGGCTTGTGACGAAATGTTCTTGTAAACAGACAACTTCATTTTGCTCAAATACAACATCTAAGATCGGAATTTTATTCGTGAATGAGCCATTAATGTTCCACGATGAACATTTAACTGCAGAAGCTTCAGATGTCATTTCTTTTGTGGATTACTGTTTGAGGGACATTTTACACTGTAACACGTGTGACTGCCGATTTTGCATTCAACGCAGAATGTCGGCTGTCAGCATGGTTCATCTCGCGTAGAACGATGTTCATTTGAGGCACATCTAGAGCATAAAGGTTCAGCCGTACACTGGGAAGCGAGGTGACCGATTTTGTGACAGTTATAGCATCGTCTTGGCAAGAACTTAAACGGATCAGCAGGTAGACGCTCGTAGCCGATAATCACCGAAACACTCAGAAATTGTTGGAGCTCACTGATAGTGTCAAAATACACTTTGAAAGAATGGGATTTTCCGCATCGTTCAGTCTTCTTACTATTCGGGATTAGATTTTTTAGTCCTTCACAGTTTATATCCTCAGGGACATTTCGAAGCACAGCTATGTGCAGGGGTTCTCGAACAGCAATGTTGAGATCGGGCTTGGAAGATTTCGCTTTCTCAACGATTTTCGCTGCTGCAGCTTTCGACCTGACCACAAGCTTAAAATCGTTTGCAGATTTGTGAAGTTAGCTAATGTCATTTGCATTTCCTCAGAAACTGTCTATGAAAGCTTTCCGGTCATTTGGGCCATTGAGCTCGTTGGGGGGATTTTTCAAAACAACAGAATAGGAAGAATCTTTGGACCTGGACGTTTCAGATGCACTACGACTGCTTGTGAAAATAATAACCGCTGGAGCGGTCTGGGTAGCTAAAAAATTATCAAGCTTCCGAGAGAGTTCATTTACTTTGGCAGTAACTGTTGCATTCACCGCATCTCCGATGACCGGAACCAAGCAGGATTCAAACTGTAAAATAAAGGGTGGGGCGTTGAGAAGGAGACAGCCCCTTTCATATACGGAATAATTTTTGTTCGTTTTAAGTTTTAATGTCTCTCTTTAATTTCAGTTATAAAATGTTGTTTTTTTTTTTACTTAATTTGAAGAAAAAAAGCGGCCTGACCTTGGCAAGGTTATAAGATCAAAATGTGTATATCGCACAACCATAAATTAGAGGTTACAAGTAAATATCGACATGGATGAGGAAGTTAATATCGTAGACAGCGCAATAGAGCTGCCTAGGTAACGAGCGATGGGGACACAATGTATTATTACTTTTTTTTTTTTTTTTTTTAGACCAGGGCACTTCGTATCAAAGGAGTTGTCGTAGAAACTTCGGAAATGGCTCAATCGATTGGAAATTGAAAGGGCTAGTAACCTTTTAACTCCGCCTGTTAAGATCCTTACCTCTCAGGGCTCGGTGAGCAGCCTGTCCCAAGCCAGGGAAGGAAGAGGGTTGGGCGATAGGCTACTCTCCTATCCCTGTAAAATTTTTCGATGATCTTCGAAATGACAACGAAAAGCCTCAGACCTAATTTGATTTCTTTGGTAACGACTACTGACCGTCCCCGGACACGATTTTCGACAGCGAATGAACCTTTTCGTCTTGCTTTTTGGAATATCAGGACTGTTAATCCTGACACACAACCAGGTCGTCTAGAGGGCGTGATTAGAATTCTCGAATCATATAAGACTGAAATAGCAGCTATTTTTGAAGCCAGGCTGACTGGCGCTGATTCAATATATGTTGACAACTATGAAGTATTCTTCTCAGGTAAAGAGAAGAGACGAGAAGCCGGAGTTGCCCCAGTTGTCAGTAAACAAGCAAAGAGGTCGATGTTTTGTTTGTACCTATGAATGAAAGAATTCTTAAGGCTTGTTTTGGAAGCTCTCAGTCTAAACTTACCGTCATTGCAGCCTATGACCCCACAAACTATTCTGATGGGGACACCAAGGACAGTTTCTATTTTGATTTGAACGACATACTCAACACAGTACCTGAGCACGATGTATTAGTTGTGTGTGGCTATTTTAATGCCAAAGTTGGTAGTGATAACAGTTTTGAGCCTGATGTGATACGCCGTCATGGCCTGGGTGTTATCAATGATAATGGAGTGCGTTTGGTGGATATGTGTGCCAGCCGAAGCCTGATAGTAGGTGGATCATGGTTCCCCCACCGTGAAGTACACAAATATACTTGGACTTCTCCTGACGGTGTTACAAGAAGCCAGATTGATCACATATTTGTGCAAAAGCGTCATAGACTATCGCTAGAGGATGTGCGAACTTACCGTGGCGCAGATACACACTCTGACCACCAACTGGTGATTGCCAGTTTCAAACACAAACTGAAGACAGTGAAGAAATGTAAAAACCATATCAAGTCCTTTGACGTCCGGAAGCTCCAGGGCAAGAATCTTCGACAAGCGTACTGTGTGAATCTTGCTAATAGGTTTGCAAGTCTTTCAATTGAAGACACAACTGCAACAGTAGACAAGAGATGGGAGTTTATTGTACAATGTGTGCAGGGTGCCGCTGAAGAAAACATAGGGTATGCAAAAAAGAAAAGTGAGCAGTGGATCAGTGACAAATCTTGGAAACTTATGAATGACCGAAAAGAAGCCAAAGTCATGTTGGAATCATGAGAGAATGAGTCCACTGTCGAGTACAAAGATTTTTTGAAATCTAAATATAAATAACACAAGGCCGTAAAGTGGTCTACCAGAAATGACAAACGGCTCTTTCTTGAGACAAAGGCGGCTGAAGCAGAGGCAGCCGCCAGTAAGGGCGACATTCGAACAGTCTATCTTATCACAAAGAAAATAACTGGGGATTTTAGAAAGCCAACACCTATGATTGAAAGTAAGGCTGGCGAACTTCTTACAAAAAAGCAAGACATTGACAAGAGATGGAAGAAATGCTTCAATGAGGTACTAAACTTTCCACCGCCTACAAACCCTGTATCCCCTCCGCCTGAGCTACCGTTCCTCCAACTTGACATAAGCAAAGAACCTATAAGCCTGCTCGAAGTCATGACAGTATTGGATAAGATTAAGAATGGCAAAGCTGCCGAATTTGATGGCTTACAGCCTGAATTCTTGAAGTATGGAGCTGAAGTCATTGCCGAGCCCCTTCACGAGGTTATTTCTCAGATATGGGAAACTGAAAATATTCCCACCGATTGGAAGAAAGGGGTTATCGTTAAGCTCTTTAAGAAAGGCAGAACAACCGACTGTAATAACTTGCGAGGTATCACTTTGCAATCTGCAGGGAGTAAGTTTTTCTGCCAAGTACTACTGAACCGTACTCAGTCAAAAGTCGACGCAATATTAAGATATGAACAACATGGGCTTCGACCAGGGAGATCGTGCGCTAATTAAATATTCAGTTTGAGGGTACTCATAGAAGAGGCAAACGAATGGCAGAGATTATTGTTGCCTTCATTGACTTTTTGAAAGCGTTTGATTCGGTCCACAGAAACTCCCTTTAGAAAATACTTCGGTATTATGGATTCCCCGACAAAATTGTTTGTATGATTGTCAGGCTATACGAGAATCAGTTATGTGCTGTACGGACTGATGATGGGGACCCTACATAATGGCTCAGTGTGAAGTCTGATGTCCGCCAAGGATGTATCCTCTCCCCAGTGTTGTTTGCTATTCTCATCGACTATGTACTTCGAAAATGTAACTTCAGAGGTGGAATTCAGCTGAACCTAAACTGCACATTCTATGACGGCGATTTTGCTGATGATATAACCCTCCTATCTCATTTAAGAGAGGAGCTACAGAATAATATAGCTGTACTCTCCAGTATGGCCGGGCGAGTTGGTCTGTCAATCAGTACACGGAAAACAAAAGTCATGCGAAACAGCTTCAATACCCTACCTGCCCCACCACTTAAAATTGGATCTGATGTATTAGAGGAGGTTGAGGAGTTCAAGTACCTTAGTAGTGTAATTAAATATGATGGTAGCCTTGAGCGGGAAATTACCACACGGAATTACATGCGCAGGAAGCACCTTCGATAAACTAAGAAATGTGTGGAGGAATCCAGCATACTCCCTACAGCTCAAGCTCTGGCTTTTCAATAGTAACGTCCTCTCCGTACTAATGTACGGCTGCGAATCTTGGGCGTTGACTAAACAGCTGGAAAAGCGAATCCAGGGTTTTGAGAACATCTGTCTTCGGCGTATCCTCGGTGTCCAGTGGATTGATAAGCTCACCAACGCCTCTATACGTGAAAAGACAAAGCAGCCTCTCGTGATCGATAGAATTATCACTAACCGATGGCGATATTGGGGTTACATGGTGCGGATGGGCGAGGGCCGTCTACCCTACGATGTGTGTTTTTGGGTTCCTTCTGGCATCAGAAGACGTGGGCGACAGAAGACAACACTGGGAAAATGCCTTGAAAAGGAGGCTGCGCTTTTGAGATCGTTGCTCAAAGAACTTTCGTCAAAATCACAAGAGAGATCGTCATGGAGAGGCACCGTTGTCACTTTATGCGTCAGCTGGCGTGGGAAGACCTAAGTAAGTAAGTAACCTTTTTAATAGTCGAAAGTGATTGGAGTGCAACTAACCCCCCTCCCACGCCCACTTTTCCCCAAGCAAATCCAATCAAAATTTTGAGATAACCATTTTGTTCAACGTAGGTGAAAGTTCCGGAAATTATGTATTTGAGGATGACAACCCCCCCCCCCTACAACCCTCAGGGCAAGGGTTGTAAGTTATGCCCTGGGGTATATAAGGTTTAATTGGAAAGGGTGATCGTAAAAACTTCGAAGGAGGCTCATTGGATTACTAATCAGAAGTTTTAGTGCCTTTTTTGAGATTCAGAGTGATCAGAGGGTGGATATCCCCCCCCCCCACACGCACACACCTTGTATTTTCTGGAAATGTATCGGATATAAATTTTAAGATGGCCATTTGTTGTCGTAGAAAAAAGAGGCAAACTTCAACGTAAACGTTAACTTCAAACGTAAACTTCAAAAAGAGGCAAATAAGATTTATATAGAAACATGGGCACCCATATGGGGGGGGGGCAGATAAGGGCTCCAGCCCTCCCCTGACTGAATGATGCTGCCTTATATTTTATATTTTGTTTTGTGATTTTGTATTCAGCATTGAAAGTGTCGGTTAGACCAGCTAAGCCCCCCCCACCCTCAAATTCAGCTTATGGGCGCCAATGTATAGAAAGGGTGATAATATAAACTTTGGAGGGGGCTCATTTTATTGTTAATCAGAAGTTTTAGTGCCTTTTTTTAGATTAAGAGTGATAGGAGGTTGGATACCCCCCCCCAATCTCGAATTTTCCCGAAATGTATCAAATATAAATTTTGGGATGGCCATTTGTTATCGTAGAAACATCTAAAAGAGATCATTCGATTGGAAGTTGATAGGGCTAGTTTCCGTTTTAATAGTCAAAAGTAATTCAAGGGCAACTGACACCCTCCCACGCCCACCTTTTCCCAAACATATACAATAAAAATTTTGAGATAGCCATTTTGTTCAACGTAGTTCAAAGGTCCGGAAACTATATCCTTGAGATTGAACCCCCCCCCCTTCCAGCCCTCAGGGCAAGGGTTGTAAGTTATGCCCTGGGGGCATATAAGGTTTATATAGAAAGGGTGATCGTATAAACTTCGGAGGGGGCTCATTGGACTGGTAATAAGAAGTTGTAGTGCCCTTTTTAAGATTCAGAGTGATCGCAGGGTGGATACCCCCTCCCCCATATCTCGTTTATCCCCTAAATGCAACTTATAGAAATTTTGAGATCAAATAGCCATTTTGTTCAACGTAATTAAAAGGAGTGGAAATTATGTCTTTGAGGATGACCCCCCCCCCTCCTTCCTCAGGACAAAAGTCGCAAGTTATGTCCTGGGGGCATATAAGGTTTTTATAGAAAGGGTGGTCGTATAAACCTCCGAGGGGCTCACGGGATTGATAGTCAGAAGTTCTAGCACCCTTTTTAAAATCCAAAGAGATCGAAGGGCAGGTACCTCCCCCCTTTCCGACACCTTGTATTTTCCAAAAATGTATCTGAAAGAAATTTTTACATGGCCATTTGATGTCGTAAAAGCTTCAAAAAAAGGTACACTCGATTGGAAATTTTTAATAGTTAAAAGTGATTGGATGGCAGCAAGCCCCTCTCCCTCCCCACCCATCAATTCCCAAAACACGCTAAATCAAAATTTTGAGAGAGTCTGGAAATTATGTCTAAAGGATGACACCCCCCCCCCCAGAGTCCTCATTGCAAGGGTTAGAACTTATACCCCGAGGACATATGGCGTTTTATTGAAAGGGTGGTCGTTTAAACTCCGGAGAGGGCTCATTTGATTGGAAATCAGATGTTCTAGTTCCCTTTTTAAGAGTCAGAGTGATCGAGGTCAGCCAACTCCACCCACCCCCCTCTCCGTTTTGATTTCCACAAATACATCTAATAAAATTTTTAAGATAGCCTTGTGTTCAAAATTAGTCCAAAGATCATATAATAAACCCTTTGGGGTGGACAGAAAACCTTTTGGGGTGGACGGTAAACCCTTTGGGTCCCCCAGAGTCAGGGAGTAAGGGTAGTAAGTTATACCCCATCGGCATATAAGGTTTTTACGGAAGGGGCGTTCGTGCAAACTTTAGAATTTGATTTGAGATGTATAGTTCTATTTTTCTTTTAAAAGTCAAACATGATGGAAAGCAACCATGGGCGCCCATAAGCTGAATTCTAGGGGGGGGGCAAACTTCGTCTAATTGCTACTTTTAATGCTATATAATAGAAATCTCAGAACAAAAATATAAAAATAAGGCAGCATCATTCAGCCAGGGGGGG
>JAQQPU010005149.1:5529-35523 GCA_029168905.1 Artemia sp. Kazakhstan ARC1039 | reverse complement strand
GGTATTATATTTAAATGATAATATCTCAAATTTATTTATTTTTTAAAGCAGGGATGCCAAAAAGTCAATTATTTGGTTAATTTAAAGCAGAGATGGTATCCTATCAAGGCAGTATCAACCGCCTAAAGTTATTTTTTTTTTAATTTAAAGCAGAGACGGGTCTTATAGAACATTATATGGCTGCTTTAAAAAAAAAAGGGAGTGTGAAGGGAGGTGAGAGACTTTTACAAGAATATGACAGTTTGGTTACTACCAGTAGCTACAAGGTGGAGTATCCTATAAAAGTGTCCTTTCAATGAGTAGAGAAAGTAAATTTGTAAATTTAAGCCGTGATTTGAGAAAGACTGATGAAAACATAAATGTTTGCAGTCAACATTGATTGCACTGGTGGCGCGCCGCTGACATCTTACCGACAGCGGGCCACCACTGCTGTTTTTGGCCCGGCCACCGCTGGTCTTCCCTCATCAACACGGCGCAAGGGTCTAGCTGTCATCCATTTTGCCCAGTAAACTTTGGTATGCTGGCCCCAGAAAAGATGAGTTGTCATAAATTTGCGACATCCAAGCCAGTCACTAGGGCTCTAAAGACACTGCAGAGCTCCTTATAGCATGATTTCCAGTCATCCAGCAGATGGGCTCTAGAATTAGCAAATGCCTCTGAATAATGAGCAGGCGGACATCCAGGATGGTGTTTAAGTTAGAAATCATCATTGGCTATTAAAAATAATTGCCTGCTTTGCTGGTTAATTTGTTTTAGCACTAAGATACAGCAAGAATTTGGAATTTGAATTGTTTTTTTTTTTATTGAATTGTTTGAGCAAGACTTTGGACTTATGTTATAGTTTGGCTGAAAGGGCAACACTATCTATGAACAAATTCTACATAATCAGCTTTACTATGTTCCATGTTCTTCATTTAACTGAATGAAAAATTATGGTGTCATCCATAAAATCTGACCATGTATGGGTAAAACTGTTGCATTAACCAACCAAGATTGAGATTTTGCTAGATGTTATATCATTATTTTCATGTTCTTTACTTAACCAAATAGAGAATAGTGGCACCATCTGTAAAATCACTGGACAAGTTAGTATAACTGCAAGATTTACAGACCAAGATTGAAGTTTTGGTACACATCATACTATGTTTTTCATGTTCTTTATTTAACTAAGCAAAAATTTTGGCTCCATCAGTGAATTCATGACACAAGTTGGTAAAACCGCTACATTTACCAACCTAGATTGAGATTTTATTAGATGTCATATCTGTATTTTCATGTTCTTTAACCAAATGGAAAACTGTGACACCCACCATAAAATCAATGCACCATAAAATCAATGCAGTAAAATACTGTATTTATCAACCAAGATAGATATTTTGGTATATGTCATGTCAGTATCTCCATGCTCTTTATTTAACTAAATGGAAAGTTGTGGCCCCAACTGTAAAATCACAGCAGGAGTTGGTAATACTGCTGCATTTACTGACCAAGTTCAAGATTTCTGTAGATCACATGTCAGTATTTTACTGGTTTTGTTTAACAGAACAAAACATTTTCGCGGCATTGGTAGATCATGGTGGTTTGCACCATGATTTTACCAACTCATTTTTTTTTACCAAGTTGCTGAAAATATTGGGGGGGGGGGGTCCCCTCACACATGATGGCCCTGGTTCCTGGTTCTTCCTTGTTATATAGAACACACACAAGAAATTGTATTGCAAACAAAAGACAATAAACAGTTTTCATGGCCTTTATACCAGACAATTAGCTTCAGCTTAGTTGGAAAATACATTGTAGCTATATTTTAATTAAATATTTAGTTGGCATTCTGGTTAGGTTAGAAAAGGTTTGTTTAGGTTATGTATTTAATGTATGCCATGCTTTACGCCCCCCCCCCGAATGTGCAAATATATAACCCAAATTTGTTTCTACGCTATTATATTTTTATCATCCTTAGGTATATTTCATTATGATTAACCTAACTTCAATTCTTGTATATGTTCTATATAACAAGGATGTAGCCTACTGTCTTTCCTTCTGGAGAGCTGAAATGAAGGAACAATACTAAAATTGCACACAAAAGAAAATCAACAGTTTGAATATAGGCCATATCTATTCCTTTTAGGAGGACTGAGTGCAATAAGATACCAAGCAGTTGGACAGCTAACCACCGCTTCAACAGTAAATTATGTAAAATCTCTACTGTACCACCTAGAAATTGGGCTATTTCACTACTGAATTTGTCAGATTTTTTTTTTTTTTTATAAGAAGATGATTTGCTTGAATATGCAAGCCTTAAACAATTCTAAACATTATAAACACACTGATAGTCAACAGTGGAGCCTAATCTTGGAGATGCATGTACAGCTTAAACCTAATCTTGGAAAATGCTGTTTATTCTTGAACAGAGGATCTTGAAGTTGAAACAAAGTATTTAAGTCACAGACAGACTCAATTTTAGACAGATTTAATCCAAGACACAAGTTGCGAAGTAGAATAGTTATATTTGACTAACCTTTGGCTAGACTTAAAATTTGGAGAAACAAAGTTTTCCAAGATTGTAGTCAACCAATCTCAACTAGGCTATTTCAAACCTATAGGTGTATGTCATGTCTATGATTAGGAGCCTTTTGTCTGTGTTTAGGAAACATACATTTTAACAAAGATATTTGTTGAAGATTAGGTTCTGTCTAAGTACTGAGGGCCTTACTTTTTCTTAAGGACTATGAACTTGAAGTTACCTCAAAAATTTTAGTGTTTCCCTTAAATTGTCCCTAAGCTAGTCTAGACCTATATCATAGAGCAACTTTGAATTCGTGCTTTTTTTCAAAATCTAAAGTGGGGTACATGAACCCACTGTTGCTCCTGCAGTAAAATTCTACTTTAGCTATTTTTGGCTATCTTGGAAAGGGGTTAGGTTAGGAAAATGAAACTTTCAGCAATGGGTCTACAGGCTAAAGTATGTCCCAGGAAGGTATTTTGAAGTACCTACCCTAACTCCTTCTCTCTCTAGAGGGTCCTGACCTTTAAAAATCTATGTGTTATAAAAGTGAAACCTTGCAAAATAGATCTTCTGCTTAAATGAAGTACAGGAAAATTGTTTTCAGCTTCACAACTTTGCTCAATCCCAATTTATAAGGTTTAAAGATATACAAATCTACATTTCTTTAAATTTTGAAAAAAAAACAAGAAAATTGATATGGCTTAAAATTCTACTCAAATAACAGGAATTGCATTTTCAGAACTAAGGCCAGAGAAAAAGAAAATGATAACTGAAAATTAAAGTAAAATGCTGTTTTATCAACATTTTCACAGGTGTCAACAATTTCACCTGTGATGTAGGCAAATTTCAGGATCCTCTAGAGAGAGAAGGAGTGGATGTAGGTGCTTCAAAATACCTTCCTGGGACATAGTTTAGCCTGTAGACCCATCCCCAAAAGTTTCATTTTCCTAACCTAACCCCTTTCCAAGATTGCCAAAAGTAGATAAAGTAGAATTTTACCACTCATAGAGCTAATAACAAATCATACTAAAAAAATTTGAAAGTGGTACCCCATGCCTTTTTGCTAGCAACTTAATAAGTTAGAGAGACCATACATTAAATAAGATTTACAGGTAAATTTCTAGGTGGTACTATAATTTAACTAGGATGAAAGTGAAAACATCATTTTATGCCTTTTTTATGCTCTTTCATAATTCAATAATAGCTTCTGTTGCAAATTGCATCTTGAGCCCTTAAATGAGCCCATTTTGTAACAATTTCATTTTGTAACCACAAAAAGAAGTTATCAACACTAACTAAGTTAATGAAAAGTGGTTAAAAACATATCACTAGTTTATAAATAAGTTGTTCAAGAGTAATATATTCCAAAAATACTTATTTATAAAAATAAAATCTCATTTATTAGGCAACTAAAATATAAACCATTTTGCTACTGTTTCAAGTTTATCAAATGCCATTGACAAAAACAGTACTGAATTTTGTGATTTGAAACTTTGCCATCAACAATTCAAAGTAGATTCCGATTCAGGGTATATATTTCAATATTAGGGGAGTTGGGGGAGGGGGTATAGTTTGTGGTAAATTTGCAGTGGGTCATATAATTTAGCTAGGATGAACATCAAAACATCATTTGGTGCCTTTTTTATGCTCTTTCATAATTCAATAATTGCTTCTGTTGCAAATTGCATCTTGAGCCCTTAAAGGAGCCCCAAAGGTATTTCTTTTTTGTAAATACACAAAGAAGTTATGAACACTAGCCTAGTTAAGTTATTGAAAAGTGGCTAACAACATATCACTAGTTTATAAATAAGTTGTTCAAGAGTAACATTTTCCAAAAATACTTATTTATAACAATTCAAATCTCATTTATTAAGCAACTCAAATATAAACCATTTTCCTACTGTTTCAAGTTTTTCAAATGCAATGAAATAAAATAGCCCTGAATTTTGTGATTTCAAACTTTGCCATCAACAATTTAGGGTATATATTTCCACATTAGGGGGGGGGGGGGGGTGAGAACAAAGTTCATGGTAAATTTGAAGTGAGCTATATAATTTAGCTAGGATGAAATTGAAAACATCATTTGATGCTATTTTATGCTATTTTATAATTCATATAAAATACCTTTGGGGCTCCTTACAGGCTCAAGATGCAAGTTCAGACTGAAGGAATTGTTGAATTATGAAAGAGCATAAAAAAGGCTTCAAATGATGTCTTCACTTTCATCCTAGATAAATTATAGTGCCACCTAGAAATTTACTGATTTACATTGGCTTATTACTCTAGTCAGACCCCAAAAGAGAGCAAGCAGCTGCTTTGCTCAATACCAATTCATAAAGTTTTAAAGATATGCAAATATATTTCCTAAATTTTGAAGAAACAGCATTGAAATGGCTTAAAATTTGGTAAATTTTTATTGAATCATATTATTGAGCAACAACTAAAGTAAATATACTATTCAATGCCTTTTTTATGCTGATTACAAATATAATAATCATTTTTGTTGGAAATGAATTTCAGCCCCCCCCCCCTATATAGGCTATACCTAACCTAACCCTGAATTGGCATATATAGGGGGGGGTCGAAATTCATTTCCGATAGAAATGTTTAGCCTAATATAGGCCTATTCGTAATCAGCATAAAAAAAGGCAATGAATGGTGTATTCACTTTTGTCCTAAGTCAATAGTATGATTTCATAGAACTTTACCAAGATATGCACTTCAAAATACCTTCCCAGGACATACTTCAGCCGGTCAATATATACAAAATCATATTATTGAGTCAGGACTAAAGTGAATACACCATTCAATGCCTTTTTTTATGCTGATTACGAATATAATAAGCATTTCCATCGGAAATGAATTTCAGCCCCCCCCCTATATATGTCAATTCAGGGTTAGGTTGGGTTAGGTATAGCCTATATGGGGGGGGGGGGGCTGAAATTCATTTCCAATAGAAATGCTAATTATATTTGTAATCAGCATAAAAAAAGGCATCAAATGGTGTATTCACTTTAGTCCTAACTCAATAATATGATTTTGTATATATTGACCCTTCAGCCTGTAGACCCATCCCTGAAAGTTTCATTTTCCAAACTTAACCCCTTTCCAAGATAGACAAAAGTAGCTAAAGTAGAATTTTACCAAAGTAATTGAATTATGAGAGCACAACAAAAGGCATCAAATCATCTTTTCACTTTCATCCTAGCTAAATTATAGCCTAGGCCTAGTGCCACCTAGAAATTTACAGATTTACATTGGCTTATTACTTGTCACACCCCAAAAGAGATCAAACAGCTGTTACTGTTCGCCCCTCTTCAAGATAGAAATGTTTGATATTGTACATTTATCTTGTAGCCTAACACAACAATACACTGGCCTACTCTTAATATTCAAGGCTATGTCTATGAAATAGGCTGAGTGTTTGTGCATACTACCTAAAGTCTGAAATACACAAATACAACTTTAAATGATGTGTTTCTAGGGAAGTTGTGGCCTACCTTTCCAGTTCTTTCGATTGTTCCCTGGTGTTGGCTCCTGGTCTTGTATCTACAGTGTGTTTTTTTTTATCTTTCTTCCCGAATAGTGCTGCTTAAAATTCAGCACTGTCAAGTTCATTGACAATCTCGATGTATTAATATTCTTTTCCTGTTATTTGAAATAACATTTTTCATATATCAATAATCGAGATATTAGTTACCACTACTGGAGCAGCCATAAATGAAAATTCTTTGTCATTGGCCTTTTTTTATATATATAAACGTGTTTTTTTAATCTTTGGTTACTTTGGGCAGCGATTCGTTAATTAGTATGTTTTCGCTACCACTGCAACTATGATAGAAAAAATTGAGACGTAGTGGGAATTTTTTACTTGCATTCATTTAAGTAAAAATATAAACTGATTATGAAATTAATAATTTGCTTTTTGTTAGCTGGCCACTGGGGGCCAGTCTAATTAGGCAAGTTACTTGCTTCAAATCAGGGGCGGATCTAGAGCAAAATTTTGGGGGGAACCCAGTATGAAAAGCACGCCAATGAGCAAAACCTAGGGGGGGGGCAATTTAACAAAGTTGACAATAATCGACCAAATTAACAAATTTATTCTAAGAAAAAGAGTGTAATAAAAACAGGGAAAGAGGGCGTCAGAAAAAATCTAGGGGGGCCCGGGCCACCCTGGATACGCCAGTGCTTCAAATCAAACGAGACGCAGAGATATCAACTGAAAAATCTGTTCGCTTTCTCATCATTACAAATGATAATTTGACGAATCAGAATGTTACCCTTACTTACTATTAAATAAAAAAAACAAGTTTTTTTAACTGAAAGTAAGGAACGACGTTAAAACTTAAAACGAACAGAAATTATTCCGTATATGAAGGGGGCTGTCCCTTCCTCAACGCCTCGCTCTTTACGCTAAAGTTTTTTTATTGTTTAAAAAAATAGAGTTGTGAGAAAGTCAAACTTTAGCGTAAAGAGCGAGGCGTTGAGGAAGGGACAGCCCCCTTCATATACGGAATAATTTCTGTTCGTTTTAAGTTTTAACGTCGTTCCTTACTTTCAGTTAAAAAAACTTGTTTTTTTTATTTAATTTTTGAACGTTTTTGAATTAATGCAGGTTTTGATTTTGGCTCACCGTACATGAATAATTAAAACAAAATTTGCATATTATATTTGGTTAAATGGCTTTCTCGAAACTTGTTTAATTTTATTTACGAACGTTTTTATTAGTAATAAATATACGTAACTTAGAATTAACTTACGTAACGAACTTCTATATTCATAAATTTTTAACACGTATATTAGGGGTTCGCCCCCTAGTCAATACCCTGCTCTTTAAACTATAGTTCGAATTTTTTTTTTCCAGTTCTTTAAAAATGACCTCTTAATCACAATCAGTTGATCAGTTGAAAAACTTGTTTTTTTTTATTTAATTCCTGATCTTTTTCTTTAATAATGCTGGGAAATCCGGCACCCCCTTCATAGCAATGTCCCTTCCCCCATGAAAACTTCCTTCATGGAAAGATCCTTCCATATAGCCCCCGACCCTCTCCTTCCCCCACCTACCAGAAAAAATCTCCTCTGAAAAAGTCTGTATACTTCCCAATAACCAATACTATATGTTAACATTGAGTAAAGTTCATAACTTTCAGCCCTCCTCCTGGGGACTTTGGGGGATCAAGTCATCCTAATAGACATTTTTATCATATTTTCGACCATGCTGAACAAAATGGCTATCTCAAAATTTTGATCGGGTGACTTTGGGAAAAAAATGAGCGTGGGAGGGGGCCTAGTTGTCCTCCATTTTTTTGGTCACTTAAAAAGGGCACTAGAACTTTTAATTTCCGTTCCAATGAGCCCTCCTACGATATTCTAGGACCACTGGGTCGATACGATCACCCCTGGGAAAAAAAAAATAAACAAACAAATAAACACGCATCCGTGATCTTTCTTCTGGCAAAAAATGGAAAATTCCACATTTTTGTAGATAGGAGCTTGAAACCTCTACAGTAGGGTTCTCTGATACGCTGAATATGACGGTGTGATTTTCATTAAGGTTCTATAACTTTTAGGGGGTCTTTCCCCCTTTTTTCGAAAATCAGCCAAATTTTCTCAGGCACGTAACTTTTGATGGGTAAGATTAAACTTAATGAAACTTATATATTTGAAATCAGAATTAAAATCTGATTCTTTTGATGTATCTATTGGTATCAAAATCCTGTTTTTTAGAGTTTCGGTTACCATTGAGCTGGGTCGCTCCTTACTTACAGTTCGTTACCACGAACTGTTTGATAGTAGTGAGCAAAACGGGTGTTTTTCTTCCTAATAATTGAATGATAGTGTGCTAATATTACCCCGTCACTGTGTATAAAAATGTCAATACTCACGACAGCGTAGCTAGTCTGGAAACAGTTGAATTTTTCATGAAAAAAATAGATTACTCAGAAAATGAGCAATCTATTGATTATTCAAAAATGTAAAATAAATGTAACGTTTTTAGGACCATAACATGTGAAACTAAAATTTATTCAAAACGTATGACAATAGGAATGTCACCTTCGTGGTCACTCTGCCAAGATATTGATGCTGATGTTACTGATATTTTCTTGTGTCCACTCCCACAAGCTCCTAGGTGCCCCTGGGGGAATCTGTACTACAAATTGGGAACCACTGCTCTAGATGATATGTAAGATATAAAGTTTACTTAAACTTCTTCCTTTACCATGCATAAAAGTCTTCAAGCCATTTAACACCGGCAGGTCCAAGGGAACCTAAATCCCCAAGATTTGTTCTGTGCCCTCTTATCCTGTTTGATTTTCTTTTTTACTCTATTTTTAGAGTAAATTTGTCAATTTGGTCAATTATTCGCACCTTTGTCACTTTGGCTTCCCCAAAATTTTTCTCAGTGGCGCCCTTGTCATAACGGGCCTCCCCCAAGATTTTGTTCTAGATCCACCCCTGCCGTTTAATTCCCTGTTTAAGTGCATACTTAAGCGCAATATGCCTATAAGTATGATTCATTTGAAATACTTAGTGCTAATAATTACATATACTTTTATTTATTTGTCATATGTTTATTTATATGTCATTTTATATTTTTGTCAGTATTTTTCCGTATATTGGACACTCAATTACGTACTGTTGAAATAAATGTCCCCTTTTTCATTTCGATTTTTTTTTTGTAGACACTTCGTAACATATGATTTGTAGATTCCAATTACTTTTGGTATTTGATTACGTGATAGATTAACAACATAACTAAGTCACCCTTGCTAAAGTAAGGAAAGTTCAATACCTCTAATTTCATGAGGATTAATTACCTTTTCTCTATATTAATTTAAAAAAAAAACCCACAAAATAAGTTCTCAAAACAAAAGTAAAGAACTTTATTAAACCAAAAATGAACAAAAATAGAATACAATAATCTGCCAAGCATACAACTACCATAAATCAGCATCAATAAATAAACGAAACCCAAAACGAGCAGAAATTAAAATGAATAACCGAGTCAAACTCAAAACGAGCAAAAATTAGCATGAGTAGGGTTCAAAACCACTATGCTTTCTAAAAGCGAGCAAAAAATTTGCACTTTATTGAAAAAATTCTTTTTAATGTTTTCACTTTTATAACTTTAAGAAATCAAAAATTATTTGAAAATTTAAGGAATAATGTCAGCATACGTATATTAAACTGACAATGCATGTTCATTTGAATTTTTTTCAGTAAGGTGCAAATTCTATTCTGGCATTTATAAAGCATAGGGGTTTTGAACCCTACTCATGTTAATTTCTGTTATTTTGGGTTTCATTTATTTATTGATGGTGATTTGTGGTAGTTGTAGGCTTAGCAGAAGTAGTGGGGAACGTTGGCATTTCACGTGAACACCCATATATGGAAGATAATTGGACACCATCCAGACACCAAGCCAATAAAGCTGAGGGGTTGAGGAAACATGTTACATAGAGCTGGTTAAGTTAGGTTAGGTATTTAATATAATGCGTTCTGGACGTCCTGCTTTTCATAATTCTTTTTTGTACTTTCCATAATTTTGTTGCTAAATTATAATATTCTGACAATAATTGTTTTACAGATTTACTCCTTTTCAAAAGGGTTAATTATTTCTCATTATAAAAATTTATAGCAAAAATGACTGACATGAGACTAGTCTTTGAACTCCTGGCGTCAAGACTAGTGCACGCATTTTATTTGCATTCCAATTAACCTATAAGCAATTTTCTCTTCGAAGGCAGATAGAAATGTGTTATGGGAACTATTCTTAACCGAATAATTCTTAATTTTCCCATAAATTTTGATAGATTAAGTTAAACGAAATATATTAAAGATATTCAAAATCAGCATTAAAAGACAATTCGTTTGAAATGTATATTGAAAAAATTACAACACCCCAATCAAACATAATAAATAATGATATGTGTGTGTGCAATTGTGATGTGCAATTGTGCACGAAAATATATGTAATTAAGAATTAGCTGTATTTCAACCTTCTTTGTAAGCTTTATCCTTTAGTATCTTAATAACATACTGATCACGTCTCAACTTAGACAACAGGCATGAAATTTGCAGAACAAATGATTTTTGGCAGTGGATTAACCTATAGCTAATTTTGTCTCCAAAACCAGATAGAAACGTCTCGCGGAAACAAATGATACAACGACGTCAGAATTTATACTTCAATAATTCTTAATTTTCTAATCACTTTTGATGGATTAATTAAAACAATATAAATTAAAGATATTCAAAATCAGCATTAAGAGAAAATTTGTTTGATATGTATATTGAATAAATTACAGCACATCAATCAAACATAAGAAATAGGTCTATGGAAATAAATATAGGCCGTTCATTTAGACGATCCTGTGTCGGGGAAAAAAAAACTAAATTTCTTTGAATAACGTTTGAATATGATTAAAATCATATATTAGTATGGAATGTTTTTTTGAAAATGTTGGTAAGGCGTTAGTAAAGTTGATTTCAATAAATCTGATTTTGCATAGACTGTTCAGAAGCATATTCAACCAAGTCCAATGAAACAATCAACCGAAAAGATTAAAAAGAAATTAGAGATTTTTTTTTTAATTAAGATTAGATTTTTAGATAAAAAAGAATTGGAGAAATTGGATGATTTATGGCAATTGATTAACCTATAACTAATTTTGTCTCCAAAGCCAGAAAGAAATGTCCCGCGGAAACAAATAAATACAACGACTTCAGAGTTTGTACTTCAATATTTCTTAATTTTCTAATAACTTTTGATGGATTAATTTAAACGAAATAAATTAAAGATATTCAAATTCGGCACTAAGAGAAAATTTGTTTGATATGTATATTGAATAAATTAAAGCACCTCGATCGAACATAAGAAATAGTGCTATGGAAATAAATATAGACCGTTCATTTAGACGAAATTAATATCCTATCCTAGGGAAAAAAACGATACATTTTCGAATAACGTTGGAATATGATTAAAATTACATATTAGTATGGAATTTTTGTTTTTTTTAAGAAAATGTGGGTAAGGTTTTACTTATGTTGAGTAAAATAAATCTGATTTTGCTTAGACTGTTCAGTGCCATGTTAGACCAAGTCAAATGAAACAATCAACCGAAAAGATTAAAATCATATACAAGTACGGAATTTCTTGGTTTTTTAGAAAATATTGGTAAGGTCTTAGTAAAGTTGACTTCAATATATCTGATTTTAAATAGACTGTTCAGAAGCATACCTAACCAAGTCCAATGAAACAATCAACTGAAAAGATTAAAAAGAAATTTGGAGAATTTTGTGGGTTTTTAGGAAATGTTGGTAGAGTCTTAGTAAAGTTGACTTCAATAACTCACAAAAGCAAAACACCGGCAATCACACCGAAAAACACCGAGAAAAAACACCGAGTCAGACACGGAAACATGTAAACACCCGCTCAGACACACAGGCATAGTGAGAGGGAGATAAAAACACCTACAGTCACACAGAGTCAGTAACGGAAACAAACAAACACCCGCCCAAACATTAGCGAGTGAGAGAGACAAAACGCATAAAAAAAATAAATTCGGACATTGAAACTGACTAAGACAGGCACTGGGACATTGCAAACATTTGCCCAGACACACAGGCAAAGAGAGTGAGAGAGACACCCAGACACACAGGTATGGAGACTGAGAGAGACAAAAACACATACAAATACATAGATTTAGATATACAAACCGACAAAGACAGGCACTGGGACATGTAAACATCCGTCCAGACATACAAGCCTAGAGAGTGAGAGAGACAAAAAGACATAAGAATACATAGATTCAGACAATCAAACCGACAAAGACAGGCAAAGAGACATACAAACACCCACCCAGACACACAGGCTGAGAGGCAGAGAGACAAAATAGACACAAATACATAGATTCAGCCAAGAAAACTGAAAAAAATATGCACCAGGACTTGCATACATTCGCCCAGATACATGGTCAAAGACAGTGAGAGAGACACCAACGCATACAAATACATAGCTTTAGACATACAAAACGAAAAAGACAAGCATTGGAAGAAGCAAACACTCACCCAGACACAGAGACTTAGAGAGTGAGAGAAACACGAACACATAGATTCAGACATATAAACTGACAAAGACAGGCACGGGGACATGCAAACACCCACCCAGACACACAGGCTTAGAGAGTGAGAGAGACAAAAACACATACAAATACATAGATTCAGACAAACAAACCGACAAAGACATGCAATAGGACATGCAAACATCTGCCCAGACACAAAGGCAAAGAGACTGAGAAAGACAAAAACGCATACAAACACATAGATTCAGACATTAAAACCGACAAAGAGAGGCATTGGGACGGGCAAACATCTGCCCAGACACAAAGACAAAGAGAGTGAGAGCTACAAAAAAGCATACAAACACATAAATTCAGACATGCAAACCAACAAAAACAGCCAGTGGGACAAGCAAACACCCGACCAGACACACAGGCTTAGAGAGGGAGAGAAACAAAAACGTACATAAATACATAGATTCAGACAAAATCGGGACATCGAAACACCCACCCATAAACACAGGCAAAGAGAGTGAGAGAAAAAAAACATACAAATACATAAATTCAAACAAACTAACCGACAAAGAATGGCACTAAGACAAGCAAACACTTGCCCAGGCACAAAGGCTTAGAGAGTGAGAGAGACAAAAACGCATACGAACACATAAATTCGGACATGGAAACCGACAAAGACAGGCATGGGGACATGCAAACACCTGCCAAGACACACATGCCTAGAGAGTGAGAGAGACAAAAACACATACAAATACATATATTCAGAAATGCAAACTGACACAGACTGGCACTGGGACATGCAAACACCTGCCCAGACACACATGCTAAGTGAGTGAGAGAGACAGAAACACATTCAAATGCATAGATTTAGATATGCGAACTGACAAAGACAGGCACTGGGATATGCAAACACCCACCAAGACACACAGGCAAAGAGAGTGAGGGAAAAAAAGGCATACAAATACATAGATCCAGAACTAAAGTGGAACTTTTTTCTCTTCTTTGAAAAAATTTAGAATTGAACTTTAACTTTTTTCTCTTCTTTTAGAAAATTCAGAAGAGAACGAACTTTTTTTCACTCCTTTGAGAACACACAGATTTAAAGTGGAACTTTTTCCCTTTTTTGGGAAGAATTCAGAAGAGAACTTGAATTTTTCTTCACTACTTTAAGAAAATTCAGAATTGAAGTGGAACTTTTTTCTCTTTGGAAAAATTTAGAATTGAATTGTAACTTTTTTTTCTCTCTTCTTTGAGAAGATTCAGAAGAGGACTTGAACTTCTCTTCACTTCTTTGAGAAGACACAGAACTAAAAGTAGAATTGTTTCTCTTCTTGGGGAAAAATTCAGAAGAAAACTTTAATTTCTCTCCACTTCATTGGTAAATCTCAGAATTAAATTGGAACTTTTTTCTTTTCTTGGGGAAAAATTTAGAGCTGAAGTGGAGCTTTTTCTTTCTTCTACGGAAAATTTCAGAACAGAACTTGATTTTTTTTATCTCTTCTTTGAGAAAATTTAGAACTAAAATGGAACTGTTTTGCTCTTCTTGGCAAAAATTAGAATTGAGCTGTAACTTTTTTTTCGGTTCCTTGAGAAAATTCAGAAGTGAACTTGAACTTTTCTTCGCTTCTTTGAGAAAACTCAGAATTTAAAGTGGAACTGTTTCTCTTCTTGGGGAAAAATCCAGAAGAGAACTTTAACTTTTCTTCACTTCACTGAGAAAAACCAGAATTAAAATGGAACCTTTTCTCTTCTCTGTGGAAAAAATTCAGAAGAGAACTTGAACTTTTCTTTATTTATTTGAGAAAACTCATAGTTAAAGTAGAACTTTTTCTCTTCTTGAGGAAAAATTCAGAATCGAAGCATAACTTTTTCTATCTTTTACAGAAAATTCAGAACAGAACTAGAAATTTCTATCTCTTTATTGAGAGAATTTAGAACTGAAGTGGAACATTTTTCTCTTCTTAGGAAAAATTCAGAATTGAACTGTAACTTTTTTCTCTTCTTTTAGAAAATTCAGAAGAGAACTTGAACTTTTCTTCACTCCTTTGAGAAAACTCCGATTTATATTGGACCTTTTTTCTCTTCTTGCGGAAAAATGATACGATAGCCTTATGTGGGAAATGATAGAATAATACCTTTTGAAAAGGATTGCTTAGTATTAGGGTAAGCATAAAGATGTAATTAATAAAGTTATAAATATTTTAAGCGATGATATGACAGCCGTATCTGGGAAATGATAGAATAAGGAAATATTCAGAACAGAACTTGAAAATTTTTTCTCCTCTGTGAGAAAATTCAGAACTGAAGTGGGACTTTTTTATGTTCTTTGGAAAAATTCAGAATTGAACTGTAAATTTTTTTCTCTTCTTTGGGAAAACTTAGAATAGAACTTGAATTTTTTTTTCACTTCTTTGAGAAAATCCAAAATTAAAGTGGAATTTTTTCTCTCCTTGCGAAAAAAATCAGAAGACAACTTGAACATTTCTTCACATCTTTCTCATACTTGAAGTGAAACTTTTCTCTTCTTTGGGGAAAAATTCAGAATCAAAGTATAACTTTTTCTACCTTCAACGGAAAAAAATTCAGAACAGAAATTAAAATTTGTTCTCTTCTTTTAGAAAATTTAAAACTTAAGTGGAACTGTTTTCTCTTCTTCGGAAAAATTCAGAATTGAATTATAACTTTTTCTCTCTTCCTGAAAAAAATTCAGACGAGAACTTGAACTTTTCTTCACTTCTTTGAAAAAAATCAGAATTGAAGTGGAACTTTTTCTCTTCTTGAAGGAAAAATTCAAAATCGAAGTATAACTTTTTGTACCTTCAACGCAAAAATTCAGACCAGAACTTGAAATTTTGTTCTCTTCATTTAGAAAAGTCAGAACTGAAGTGGAAATTTTTTCTCTTATTTGGAAAAATTCAGAATTGAACTTGAACTTCCTGAGGGAAAAATTCAGAATCGAAGTATAACTTTTTTTATCTTCTACAAGAAATTCAGAAAAGAACTTAAAATTTATTTCTCTTCTTTAAGAAAATTCAGAACTGAAGTGGAACGTTTTTCTCATCTTTGGAAAAATTCAGAATTGAACTGTAATTTTTTTTCTCTTCTTTGGGAAAATTCAGAAGAGAACTTGAACTTATTTTCACTTCTTTGAGAAAATCCCGAATTAAAGTGGAACTTTTTCTCTTCTTGAGGAAAAATTCAAAAGAGAACTTGAACTTTTCTTCACTTCTTTCGATAATTCTATCATTTCCCTCATAGGGTTGTCATATCATCGCTTGAAATATATATGACTTTATTAATTTCAACTTTATGCACACCCCAATACTAAGCAATCCTTTTCAAAAGGTATTATTTTACCATTTCCCTCATAGGGCTATTGTATAATTTTTCCCCAAGAAGACAAAAAAATTTCTACTTAAATCTGAGTTTTCTTAAACAAGTTCTCTTCTGAATTTTCTGAAAAAAGAAAAGAAAAAAGTTCCACGTCAGTTCTGAATTTTTTCAATAAAGAGATAAAAATTTCTAGTTCTGTTCTAAATTTTTCTGTAAAAGATAGAAAAAGTTATGCTTCGATTCTGAATTTTTCCTCAAGAAGAGAAGAAATTCAGCTTTAATTCTGAGTTTTCTCAAATTAATGAAGAAAGGCTCAAGTTGTCTTCTGAATTTTTTTCCCAAGAAGAGAAATGGTTCAACTTTAATTCTGAATTTTCTCAAAGAAGAGAAAAAAGTTCCATTTTAATTCCATGTTTTCTAAATAAATTGAAGAAAAGTTTAAGTTCTCTTCACATTTTTTCCCAAAGAAGAGCAACATTTCCACTTTTGATTCTGAATTTTCTCAAAGAAGTGAAGAAAATTTAAGTTTACTTCTGATTTTTCTCACAGAAGAAAAAAAAAAGCTAGAGTTCAATTCTAAATATTTCCAAGAAGAGAAAAACGGTTCCAGTTCAGTTCGCAATTTTCTATAAGAAGAGAAAAAATTCAAGTTCTGTTCTAAATTTTTCCGTAAAAGATAGAAAAAGTTCCAGTTCAGTTCTGGATTTTTCCCCAAGAAGAGAAAAAACTTTCTGAGTTTTCTCAATGAAATGAAGGAAAGTTAAAGTTCTCTTCAGAATTATTCCCCAAGAAGAGTAACAGCTCCACTTTTAATTCTGAGTTTTCTCAAAGAAGTCAAGAAAAATTCAAGTTCTCTTCTGATTTTTCTCAAAGAAGAAAAAAAAGTTACAGTTGAATTCTAAATTTTTCCAAAGAGAATAAAGTTCCACTTCAGTTCTGAATTTTCTTAAAGAAGTGAAGAAAAGTTCAAGTTCTCTTCTGAATTTTTACCAAAGAAGAGAAGAAGTTCCACTTTAATTCTGAGTTTTCTCAAAGAAGTGAAGAAAAGTTCGTTCTCTTCTGAATATTCCCAAAGAAGACAAAAAAGTTACAGTTTAATTGTAAATTTTTCCAAAGAAGAAAAAAGTTCCACTTTAATTCCGATTCTATGCATTTGTTCCGTTTTTGTCTCTCTCACTCTCTTTGCCTGTGTGTCTGGGTGGGTGTTTGCATGTCCCAGTGCATGTCTTTGTCGGTTTGTATGTCTGAATATATGTATTTGTATGCATTTTTGTCTCTCTCACTCTCTCTGCCTGTGTGTCTGGGCGGGTGTCTGCCTGTCCCAGTGCATGTCTTTGTCGGTTTGTGTGTCGGAATCTATATATTTGTATGTGTTTTTGCCTCTCTCACTCTCTTTGCCTGTGTGTCTGGGCGGGTGTCTACCTGTCCCAGTGCTTGTCTTTGTCGGTTTGTATGTCTGGCTCTATGCATTTGTCTGTGTTTTGTCTTTCTCAGTCCCTTTGCCTGTGTGTCTGGGCGGGTGTCTGCCTGTCCCAGTGCTTTTTTCTCCGGTTCGTATGTCTCAATCTATGTATTTGTATGCGTTTTTATATATCTCTCACTCTCTTTGCTGGTGTGTCTAGGCGGGTGTTTGCATGTCCCGATGTCTGTCTTGAGGGGAAAAGAAAGTAATAGTTTGAATTTTTCCGATTTGTTTAAGAACTTAAAGTTTGGCCTGCTATTTGTATGCTGGAAAAACTTTTTCTGCAATTTAAAACAACATAAACCCTTTTGAAAATCGTGACGCAAATAGTAGTGTTTAATTTAGTCATTTACTTCCTCTAGTTGACATGATAAATAAAACTTAATATCATTCCCAAAAACTAAACCTATGCTCTTTCACAGCCTGGATACACTTACACTTTTTTATTTAGTAAAATTTTAAGAGCAGAAGTAGTAATAGAAGTAGCCCCGAAAGTTTGAGCTTAATACCCTCAGTCGTTTTTTGAATATTGCTGAGATGTCTTATTGGAAACCAGCATACAAACAGTGCGTTTTGAATTAATTTTTAAGCAAAATGTAGTTTTTAAGCATAATGGGCAAATCACATAATTGTTGGGGGCTAACGAATCCAATAACAAGTTTTTCAGCTAAAACTAAGGAGCAACATCAAAGCTTGAAACGAGCAGAAATTATTACGTATATGAAGGGGATTGCCCCCTCCATAACACTTCGCTCCTTACGCTAAAGTTTGAATTTTCTCCAAATTCTTTAAGAACCACTCATGAAACACAAGGGTTGTTTAATTAGACCAAATAGAAGCTTTTAAAAAGTAATAAGAACTTTAGCGTAATGAGCGAGGTGTTGAGGAGGGGGTGATTCCCTTCATATAAGTAATAATTTTTGTTCGTTTTAACTTTTAATCTTGCTCCTTACTTTCAGTTGAAAAACTTGATTTTTTATTTAATCCCAACAGAGATCCCTGGGGGATAGTCCTTTCTTTACCTTCTAGTATCTAATCCTGCCACACCTATAAAGTTTTCTCCTTCATAAAATTCTTATCATCAGTTTTTTTCCGACAGCTGCTGTCTATCTTATTTTTGGATGGGTTGGCACAGAAAAAGAGTTGCTCATGCTCATCAGGTAGCTATACCCAGTATCCAGTATCCCTTTGCCTCATTTTTTCCCGAAACGATTGGTTGTGTTTGTCGGTACGACTTTTAATGTTTGCCGCGGGGCAAATTCTCTTTTGACACAAATTCGCTTTTCCCCCTGATGGAGATTAAGAGGCTTGTCATTCACTTCCCGGCGAAAAATTGTCATCATGTGTGACACAATTGTGTTTATACGGAATGATTCAGAAACCAGAGAAATTTTCCTTCATTAATAGGTCTTTTGCTATATGTGTCTTCCCTATGACGGCGGGCAATGCCCAACTGTCCCTCTACCAGACAAGAGTACGATGATTATTTGCTTCTTCATACTGATTTACCTTTTAAAGCGTAATTGACCTAATACTGCTAATGCTACAGAATAGAATAGAATTGGTTTGCGCTAAAAGACCATAGGCCATGGCAAAAAAATTTAAACAGAGAACCATTACAAAGAAATTGCACATAACCTAAGATAATCCTACAGAAATCTACTTCTATGATTCATCGCGAGACGAAGGAATCGCGCCAAGCTTCTGATACCCATAAAAAACTCATCCACAAACACATTCACCAACCACTCAAAATCATAGACCCCCCTATCAAATACTTCCAGTCTCCAATCACTCAGCTCCTCACATTCACATATCAAGTGACACACACTCTCATCTAAACCTCCACATATAGGACAAAAATAAGGACAAGCCTTTGACTTTTCCCTCCCGATAAACTTTCTTCTTTGGCCCAGTGGCAAACTATCAGCCCAAATTTCAATTAATAACTTTAGTTCATTTTTATTCAAACCCACCTTAAAAAATAAAACTTCACCCCAAATCTCCTTCGACCGACAATAAAGCCGCAGTGAATTCGAAATTGAACGCCGGGCCTGCCATGCCTGTAAAATCCTTTCAACTACTCTACTTACTTGATCCCCCATAGTCTCGAGCCCTAAACCATCCCCCCACATATGGCTTAGTTCACACTGATATAATACACTCTTAATTTGGCACGGCCACCGCCTACCTGAGCGGTCCTTCAACATTTCTAAGTAAGCTGCCTTCATCACCCGCACCCTAGGCATCAATAAAATTTTTCCCCAAAGCCAAACCATGTTAACTAGCCTACGACTTCTTAAAGAAAACAGACCTAAATCACCTTTAACTACTAAACTATTTGCGTGCTTACTTATCCCTAGCCACCTCTTATAATATCTTGATTGTGCTGTTTCTAGCCTATCACCCTTCACATACCCCCAAGCCTCAGAACCATAGTGCATTACGCTTAAAATTTTAGCCCTGAAAACCTGTTTAACTACTTGGATCTTTTTAATATCCCTCAGCTGACTTCTTAACACCATATTACAACATGCCTTACCTTTTTCGATCCTACTTTCTACATGGGTACTAAATAAATTTCTTTTTGCCTTAAACTTAACACCTAAATATGACCATTCCTCCCACTAATCTAAACCTTATACCCTTAAAACTAAAACTAACATCCTCCTCAAGTCTACCACGTTTACGGAATACTAACACTACGGTTTTATCCACATTCAGTTCTAACGTTTTCCTATCCAAATAATCACCTAAAATATCTAATAGCTTCTGAAGGTTCCTTTGTGAATCGGCAACCAAAACAATATCATCTGCGAACAACATCATACAAATGGAAACAATATCTAAACTCACCAATGGCGCCTCCTTCTTTTCCATAAACGCCACTACAGAATTTATAAAAAGGGCGAATAATTTAGGAGACAATGTGCAACTCTGTTTAACACCTTTATATCTTCTAACTACCCTTGAAACTTGCCTACCAACTCTCACAATCACTCTAGTAAACCTATACATTTGAACTAAAACTAACACAAATGGGACTGGGAGACCTATCTTTAACAAACTTTCCATCAATAGAAGCCTACAAACGTTATCAAAAGCTCCTTTAATATCTATAAATGCCGTATATAACCTTCCTTCCTAATACTGCTAATGCTACACTCAACATGTTCAGTTTTTTTTTCAATTTGATATTATGAGAAATGTCTTTGATGAGAAATAAACAAATGTAAGAACGGATGTAATTTGAAGCGGACACATTTTGAGTTTTTGAGTGTTGACCAACAAGAAACTTTTCGTCGAAAAAAGTGATACCGTGGACGGAAAATGTCTGGCACTTCTGTTTACATCATAACATAGGTCACTGAAGAAAAGATTTCTGGCATTTGGTTAAAAAAACAGAAATAAAAGTAGTTATCTTATTGAATCGCTTAAGCAGTTCAGCCTAAGTAAATTTAGTTCTACTTGTTAAGCTTGGATTTAAATGTGATTCAATCAAGTTAAATTTCCATTATTTCGCATCTTAGTTCTGTATAGGTTATAGTATGAATATAGCAGAAAAGCTGCGTATCATTTTAGGCCCATCTTCAGTGAGACGTATTAGCCCCTAATTTTGGAATATGCTAGTTTTTACCCATTTATAACGAAATCTAGCTAAATATTCATTATTTCTTACCCTACTCCCATATAGTCTTGTGTAGGTTTGTGTATGAGCATAGCAGATAAACTGCATATAATTTTAGGCCTATTCTCAGTGAGACTCATTGATGTCTGATTTTAGAATACATTAGTTTTTGACCCATTTATAATTAAATCTAGCTTGTTAGAGCAATAACTTTCAACCTGGGCTAGTCCATCTGAATTATTCAAGACCCATGCAATTTAACAAAGTGTGATCATAAGGCTTTACCATCCTTCCACACCTGCTAATGCAGTTTAAGGTCCTGGAAAAGGTAAGTTTTTTGTTGTTCATATTATTGACCTATAAATAAAGTAAACATAGGCCTACCACTTGATTCCTTTCTTATGCTTGTTCCAAATACAATAATCATTTTTGTCAGAAATGAATTTTACCCCTGCCCTTATACATACCAATTCAGGGTATATATTTGCACATTAGGGGGGGGGGAGTGGGAGTTTAAGCTTACTTCTCAACATAAGAAATAAAATTTACCCTCTCCCCCTCTAATGTGCAAATAGGCCTATATAGCCTGAATTGGTTTGTATAAGGGCAGGGGTAAAATTCATTTCTGACAAAAATGATTAGGCTATTGTTTTTGAACAAGCATAAAAAAGGCATCAAGTAGTAGGCCTATGTTTATTTTATTCATAAGTCAATAATATGAACAACAAAAAATTTACCATGGAAAGTAGTGGTCAACCTCAGAATCAAAATTATTAGTGTAAGCTGCAGTATGTAGATAATGTACACCCAGCCACTGAAGTATTATGAGTGTACTAACTCTTGCAGATTGAATTACAATAAATACCCTGAATATTGACCAGCCAAGTGAAATGCCCATATAAGAGACAATAGATCAAATGTATTCTATTTCCCACCAAATTCTACTCCAAAATTTTATCAAATAAGCAGAAAAGATCAGAGGCTTGTACAATAACTATTTGAATGATGGATTGTATGAAAAAAGAGGAATGTAAAGAAAACATTAAAATATGAATTAAGGAGGTTTTAAGTAGAGGCATTGGATTAAATTGCTGAAAGTCTAGGAGATACAACCAAATGGCATAATAGTAAAATATTACAGTGAAAAATTAAAAATTAGGAGGGACCAGTAAGTCCCCTCCTAGGTATATTTAACTGGTTTTGTCCCAGTTAAATATACAACCAGAATTAGTGATAAGGAAAGAGCAAAATTGAGATGGGCAGAACATTTTGAACTAGAATTAAACCCCTTTAGGCTATAAAAAAGATGAAAGTAAGTATAGTAATTACAGAGGCATTATCTTGGTTTTATAAGAAGAAAGTTACTTTGTATAATGATTCTTTTTGCAGTTAAAGGGGCTGGAAATTAAGATACTCAGTGGTCAGACCACTAATCACCATTTTAACAGTTAAATCATCATAAACATTCCATTATTCCACATACAAAGTGGATTGTTTCACCATTAGATTTATCAAAATCCTCTTAATAAGTATTTGATTAGCTTTAATATTTGAACCATATACAATACTCACAATTTCAAATGTACTGATAGGCCATTGTGAAGCCTAATCTTAGGCAGATTTTTGAAGCTTGAGCCTAATTTTGGAAAATGCTGTCCAAACTTGGACACAGGATCTAAAAGCTAGAAAAACATATCCAAATCACTGACAGACTTCATCCAAGACTAGTGCTATGAAACAGAGCAATTGTATTTAAATAGTACTGAAAAACTTAGTTTCCTAAGATTATAGTTGGCAAAACCCAACTATTTAAAAATACAATGTATGGCAATGAATTTTGTTGACTAGTACTTTTAAAATCTTTTATTAGAAAAAAAAATGAAATTAAACATTATACTCTGCAAAGTACTTCCCCTAAGCTTTGTTGCACTTTTCCTATTACTTTTTCTAACCTATTGAGCATTCATGAAGTTATTCATCCGTTACCTTTGGTAACACCTCTGATGTTGATTCTTTAATGGCCTCTAAAGTTTAAAAATGGCACTCTTTCAATTTTTCTTTAATTTTGGGAATATGAAAAATACATAAGGCTAAATCTGGTCAGTATAGAGGGGATGTGCTCAAGGACTGTTTTGACCAGAAACAGAGCATATTGTCATGGTGTTGTATCCACAATAGATCTTAGCATTAATTGGGTCTCTTTCTGCAAATTCTTTCATGCAGTAATCTTTATCACTTCAAGGGAGAAAGCAGAATTGAGTGTTTGACCCTGGGGAACCCATTCTTAGAGCACAGCTTCACTTGAGTAAAAAAAAACATCCACATAACCTTGATTTTGCTAATTATCCTTGATCTTGAGTTCCTCCCTCTATAGACCTTGTTATCCAATTGAAGAATAAACTTCTTTTCAGAACATGTTCTCTTTAAGCTTGGTTCATCATCTGAAGAATTCCAAAGTTTGTTTTCCCCACTTTCACAAGGAATTTCATCAAAATTGTTGCTCATCAAAATCACAATCAATTATCACTACAATAGCAAAAAACCTTTTGTACTAAATTGTGTTGTTAAATTATGGCAAAATAAAAACTTGGTAAGTAAGATTGGTCAAATAAGGCACTCCCTAGGAAATACAGGGTAAAATTGGTGTGTAGTTGCCCTGAAGCTACAAGACCAGTTGAGCATTTCTTATTAAGCATCACTAGCAGCTTTTGATGAAATTTTTTAATGATTCTGATTTTCCAAGGCTTAATATAGGTAATGCTCCTTTGTCTAGAGTGTCATCAATTTAATTAACAATCTCATAAAGAAAGAAAAACGAGCAAAAATGGGGTTTTTATAGGCCAAATGACAATACTGAAAAAACAAAGTGAATATTTCGAGAGGACAAATGCCTCTCTTCTTCAGCGCAAAATGAAACAATGTATCAATAAAAGCCAAAAATTAAAAGAATTAAAACCAACTACCTAACAACCATAAAAGTGAGTTATTCGCCAATATCCGTGATTTGTGCAAAATCCAAAAAAAACGTGAACTGCCATCAACAGATACTAGCGAGCAACTGACAAATGAAACGAATCAATAAATTCATTCGAAAAAACAAAACGAACCAGCAATTAAATAAGTTGGAAAACTATGTCATTTGATTTCGGATTTTAATTAAGGCATTTCTTGCAGACACCCTTTGAGACCTAAGGGGTTGTTCGCGTGTTTGATTAGATGACTGGGAAAGTGGTTCAAGGTTTATTTCAGGGATTACCAACGTATTGGATTCTCTTTTGAGAAAACCGAAATATGACTTGTTTATTCTTAAATCACCGGAATCTCTGTTTAAAGCTAGACCTAAATGTTGGTATTTATAAATTTCAACTGCTTCTCTGTAGTGCTGGACATTACCTTTATCATGCGAAATAAGACTAGCTTGATTAAACAAAATAGTATGGTCTGGTTTTTCAAAAATGTGCTCTGCAAGGGCAGAGTAAAAATTTTCTGTTTTTTTCTGCTTTTTAAGTGTATTAATAATTGAACTAGAATGCTGGGTTAATCTATCTGTTAGTTGCTGATTTGTTCTTCCGATATACCAAAGACCACACGAACAAGGAATTCTGTAGACACTGGAGTTTTCACCTAGCGGTATAGGGTCTTTACCTTGATAAATTTGGGACCTGATAGTTCATGACTCTCATGTGGATATTGGAGAGATTGCTGAGGTTAGAGCACAATTTGTTGAAACTTTGTTGGATTTGCTTTCTATTAATAATTGAAATTTAAAAAATTTTAGTAAAAATGAACACTTGGTCTTACACGCATTAAAAAAAGATCATTCCAGGATTATTATGAAAGCCGATAAAGGCAATACTGTTGTTGTATTAGATTCAGATGATTACGACAAAAAAATCAGAGAAATTTTAAATGATTCTAACACATATGAACAATTAGCTACCGATCCCACAGAAAAATTTGTACAGGAAGTCCGAAAAGAGCTTTCTTATCTAAAAGGAAAAGGTGAAATTACAGATCAGTTGTACAAAAGGTTTTACCCATGCGGTTGCATGTCCCCTCGCTTTTATGGTCTTCCTAAAGTTCATAAGCCCGGTAATCCACTTCGACCCATTGTTTCTTCTTTTAATTCTCCTACAGCAAAAATAGGAAAATTCTTTTCAGTGATATTTTGCCCACTAATTCAGGCTCAAAAATCCTATATTAAAATTCCGCTGATTTTGTTTCCAAGGTAAAGCAAGTTTTGGTTAAACCAAATACAAGAATTGGCAGTTTTGATGCAGATTCAATGTATACCAATTGTGATCCTCAAAAGGCCAAACTGTTTTTGGAGCAAAAACTTAATTCTAACCCATCTATATCAGAAAATTCTACTCTTTTGAATCAGACACTTCTTTCGCTTACAGCCCTTTGTAACAGAACTTCTTTTTATTTCCATTATAGAGGCATTTTTTATAGACAGAAATATGGGCTCTCCATGGGTGCCCCCCTTTCTCCAATACAGGCTGATATTTTCATGGAAGACTTTGAAGAAAGGGCTATTTTGCAAAGTTCTTGTAAACCTGAATTTTGGGTTCGTTTTAAAGATGACATTTTTTATTTATGGGAGCATGGTGACGAGTCTCTGGGTTCTTTTCTTCACTTGCTCAACTCCTTGGATCCAAAACTGAAATTTACTCAGGAATCAGAGATAGAGAGGCGTCTTCCTTTCTTAGATGTTCTGGTGCACCGAAATGATTCATGTTTCAAGTTTAGTGTATATAGAAAACCCACACATAATGACCATTACTTAAGTTATTCCTCCAATCATTCTCCTGCTGTGAAAAGAGGAGTTGTCACTTCTCTAGTCGATAGAGCATTGAAAGTTTGTTCAACACATTTCTTGGATTTAGAACTCAACCACCTTAGAGATATTTTATTTGGGAATGGTTATCCAATTAGTTTAATAAATTCTGTAATTACAAAATGCATTAAAAGATTATCAGATAGTTCCACAGAAAACACAAATCAAAGGGAAAATTCAGTTTATCTTGGTCTCCCATACATTAAAGGGATTTCAGGTCACATTTCAAAAAATCTAAGGAAAAATAACATTTACACTTATTATAGACCCAGAAAAAATATCAGGTCCCAAATTTATCAAGGTAAAGACCCTATACCGATAGGTGAAAACTCCAGTGTCTACAGAATTCCTTGTTCGTGTGGTCTTTGGTATATCGGAAGAACAAACCAGCAACTAACAGATAGATTAACCCAGCATTCTAGTTCAATTAATAATACACTTAAAAAGCGGAAAAAACCAGAAAATTTTGACTCTGCCCTTGCAGAGCACATTTTTGAAAAACCAGACCATACTATTTTGTTTAATCAAGCTAGTCTTATTTTGCATGATAAAGGTATTGTCGAGCACTACAGAGAAGCAGTTGAAATTTATAAATACCAACATTTAGGTCTAGCTTTAAACAGAGATTCCGGTGATTTAAGAATAAACAAGTCATATTTCAGTTTTCTCAAAAGAGAATCCAATACGTTGGTAATCCCTGAAATAAACCTTGAACCACTTTCCCAGTCAACAGTGAAACCAATCTTTGATGTGTTTTTAAAGTTTTTTTTAGTACCCCCCCTTCTCCTCTTGAAAAAATTATTTTAGAAACCCCTGATAAAAAAAAATCCTGGATACATCCCTGTTTGGTAGCAATTGGTTGAAAAGCAGGCTAAATCTTAAAAAAGGGCACTAGAATTTCCAATTGACTGAGCCCCTCCAAAGTTTATTTGACAGCCCCTTCCACATGAAATGCCTTGGGAATAGATAAGTGAACAAATGTTAATAAATTGAACCCCTACAGGTATTTACTATAGGCAATGCTATATGATTGCCCCTTACTTAAACAGGAGAGTATAAATTTTAATTTGCCTTCCAATGAAGATCCTTAATGATCCAAGTGGAAAATAGGGGGATTTTTCATTGGAGAGGAGGGATATTCCATGGGGTGTATTTTCAGGGGGGGGGGGGTAAATGCTGGCCCCCAGGGGAGAGACAGCATGAACACTAGATCTCTCTGAGACACCAAATTTAGAATTAAAATGAGGATATTGATTCTGCTTTGGCCCTCCCCATTGTTGAAAATCAAATCATTTGGTTCTTTTTGATGAGGGAACATAAATATTTATAGCAAAGGGCTTCCAACATTCTTTTATTAAGGCAATTGAAATTGAAAAATCCATTAAAAGAGACCTTGCTTTAAATAGAGATACTGGAGATATTCCTATAAACCCAATTTACAAAGGCTTAAAATTAAAGGATTCAAATAATATATTTCTTCAGTTTAACTTAAGATCATCTGACTACACTTAATGAAATTTAGGTCAGTAGACAAGCTAAGTCAATCACTAAGCAGAGAATTCTTGCTGAATAGTCCTTCATTTATTCTGGCTTAGTTTTTTTGGTTTGTTGGATTCAGTCTTTCTTTTGCTCTGTTAGTTACTTCAAAAGGTTAGTTTTCCTTTTTTTTTTGAGTACAGAATAAAGAAGATGGCCAGACAGAAGTCCCTGACAAAATATCTGCCTCTTGTCATTTTTGCTTCTTTTTTGTCCTCTGGGTGACATTACTCTTGTTTTTCTTGGCTTTTTAATTTATTACTTTTTCTTGTTTGTCATATGTCAATCTGCTTGTAGTGCTTTCTGTCTTTAGCAGTTTATATAACAAATATAATTTTATTTCAACTAATATTTCACTATTTTAAAATTATAATTACCAGTACTATAATACACTTTATTGTTCTGATAAGAAGTAACTGAAGTCAGACTAACTGAAGTAACAATATACTCAGCCTTTTAAACCAAGTAATACAGCTATGCACAAAACAAAATTTTATTCAATTCTGTTTCTGCCAGCCTCTTTACACTTTTGTAATGTGAAAATTGCAAGCTTTTGTAAAACATGTAAAATACTGGTAAAATTATGTAAAATAAGTAAATTACATAAAATATATAAAATACCAATTTTATGGAGGTCTGTAAAATATGTAAAATACTCAATTTTACCATGACCAATTTTACCTTTTACAACACTAGTACTAAATCAGAGCTACACTCACAAGAGTGTGGTCCAAAGAACTGAAAATAATAACATGACTCCATGAAATGTAAACAGACATTGCATCTCTGCTATCGCTTTCCCAATGTTGCAATGACATTCACAATAAAACAAGTCTGTGAACTTAATTGTCATACCTCGTCCAAGATTAGGAGCCTGTTGTCCATGAATAGGAAAAATGCTTTTTAATCAGGATATCTTTCCAAGATTAGGCACTGGCCAAGTTATGGGGTTTTTCCCTTGATGAAGTTTTATGAAGGCAGCATGGTTTTAGGAAGAGGAGAGGTAAGGCCTAGGGTGTTTTTTTTTTTTTTTTTTGCAGTTTAAGAAAATTTGGAAGAATAGAAAGATAAGTCTATAAACTAAGATTAGAATGCTGGAAGCTACAGTGGTAAAGTATGGTTCTAAAATGTGGGCACTGAAAAGGATGGAGGAGGGTTTTTTTGGGTTTTCCAGGGGAATTTATTTATTTATTTGTTAATACCAAAATTGATCAACCGGATTGTCTTAGAATTCTCTTGCATTCATGTCTGACTGACTATATTTCAAACAGCAAGATGTACCAAAAATTTAGTTCAATCCTTCTGTCAAGGGCTGTAATGAGAGAAAGGTTTAGATGGCTAGGATACATTCTGCAGATGAAGGATGGCAGATTGTCATTTTCAGCCAACCATCTAGAGCCAAATGAAAAAGCAGGTTGTTCCAGAATGGGGTGGGAGGAGGCTGTGAGTAAGGAAATGAGGTAAATTGAAACTTCTTGGGAGGGTGTAAAGAGGGGGGTTTTGAATAGATCAGGATGACAGATAATTCTGTAATGAAATGCAACTTTTGACCAAAAACTGGATCATTGTAAACAGGATGAAAAAACATTTGGATAATACAATGTTGCAGATATTACCTTTAATATGTAAATTGGGAATTATTTCGACTTTTTTGAATCAAGGCTTAACAACATAAGCAATAAAATATATAAATAATTCCAAAACCATGAGTAAGCAGGAGAAAATGAGACAACTTTTTCCCCATTATACATCCTATTCAATCAGTTTGCTCATAGCTGTTATACTTGTGGAGTTGCAAATTAAATATGAGTCTTTCAATATATCTGCCTGTGTATTTTCCCCAAATGTATAGGGAATAGAATTCCCAGGATTACAATTTATTATTTTTCTCATGGAATATTGAACCCTGACGTTTGGTGTTCTCCAGTAGGGAGAATACCAAGGTTCTTATTTTGAAAATATGGAAGGCTAATCTTCTTCAGAATTAACTTATAGTGGTTATACCTACATTACCCTCCCCCCCCCACCCCCTAACAGGGTGGCTGGTATAGACCCGTAATTTCAACATATTCCTTGTGTTATGTAGTGTTTGATATTTCAACACTGGACTGAATTGCAACATTTTGCCACAAAACTGTATCAAACATAAGTACCTACAGTATGAGGAAAGACTTAGAAAAATGAAACTGCCTACTATGACCTACATAAGAAAAAGGGTTGATATTATTATGGTACATAAATCAATGCAAATATAAGTTTGTACAATGATATTTTTACACCTGTGCAGGTAAACATTGCTAGTGGCTACTCCAAGAAGATGTTGGAAGGTTTCTGTCACAACTGAAAGAATAGTTTTTATTTCACTTAGAAGCCATCTGAGCATGGAGTAGTTGATTGAACTCAAAATTAGTGCAAATTCAGTTAACACTTTCAAGAGTGGTTTGTCCATCATCAGCTGGTCATTCCAAATGCCTCTGAGTATGCAGCTAATAAATCTTCAAGAGTTACCTCTAGCAGAAAGGTTTAGCTGCCTTATCTTGCTGAAGAGAGATTAGGGTAAATACAGCATGCAAAAGTTGAAGCTCATGAAATCTGTGCATGGAGAGGGGGGGGGGG
>JAQQPU010005148.1:0-30715 GCA_029168905.1 Artemia sp. Kazakhstan ARC1039 | reverse complement strand
TATCTATGTTCAAACATACAAACGAACACGATAAAAAAATACTGGACTTATTTTCAATCAGGTGAATCAGTAGAGTAATCATGGCTGCAGCAGTAGCTGCAAATTAGTAAAGAGCGAACCGCAGCCAATAGTAACCAAAAGTTGAAAAACACTTTTGAAAAAAATTGCCTAGGCAGAAAAAATTACAACCTGACGCTGAATCAAGAAAGATAACTATTGGTTCGGGTAATCCGAAAAGGAAAAGTCTATTACGAAAACAAATTTATGGTGATTTTGAAAAAGAGCCTCAAACCTCTCTAAAAAGGCGTCAAACCGAAATAAAAAGTGCACCATTGAAATCAAAACAGTCGAAAACCATCCTTAGGATAATTATAGTCCTCAGCCTTGAACAACAAGAAAATCACTTTTGTATTGGTAGCACCGATGTGTTTCCCTTTTTTTATTATTTTTTCAACCAGAGCTAGGGGGTGATTTCTAGTGCTCTTTTTAGGTGAACAAAATATGGGAGGGCAGCTATCCCCCCCCCCTAAACAATAAAGGTCCCCTCCCACCAAAGTCGTCATATCAAAATTTGATATGGTCATTTTCTTAAAATATTTGAAAAGTCCAATAAGTATACTTTTGTGGACAACATGACCCTCCAAAGTCCCTGGGGAAAGGGCTGTAAGTGGTATGGGGCTTATTGGTATCGCGTATATCGGTATCGGTTTTTAATCAGTCATGGTTTTGTGCCTTCTATATGATTTGTAGATAACCTGTTTTTTATACTGATTATGATAAGTCTTAACCAATGCTGTTTTTTCTATGCCAACAAATGACAATTTACTGCTAAAATCTAATAAATTTTGAAGTGGGATTTCTTGTAGGATTTTTGGGTGTTATTTTCCACAGGAAATGTTTGCCGTCTTACACTGATTTAGGACAGGTAATTATTATTTCGGCTGATCTTAAAAGTGAAGGTTTATTGAGAAAACAGCCAGTGGAAGGAGGCGGGGGGGAGGGAACCCCTGGTCCCCTCAAGGGTTTTTTTCTGGTGTCCTCAGTCCATTTTTTTTCTTTTTAACTGTACTTGTAAATTTGGTCAATTATAATCCGTACGGGGGTGTTCTCCGGGGGCGGGACCATTTGTAGAGAAATGTTTAATGGCTCATTTAAAAGTCATTGCTCATAACCTACTTTGACATATTCTACAATCTGTTAGATTTCATATATTTCAATTTTACGCAGCGTGTTGGAAGGATTCACTACGAACTCTTTGTCTTTCAGACGGTCAGCCGACGTAGAGGATCGCAAAATGATTTTTAAGATATTGAATGCTCTTAAGAGTAATAGATCCTTAGAATAGCAAATAATTGGATTTTGAAATTTTCATGGACTATTCCTTGACGTACCCCTCTCTCCTCCTCTTGTTCGTAAAAGTTCAGCTTTACCAAATATAGTTCAATGCTCTCTCTTTACAATAGAAACTTTAAATAAGTCAATATTTTGTAATAGCCAACTACGAATGTATTTGCTGAATAAGGTCTAATAACTATGCTTTTGGTGATGACACGACCCTCTAAAGTCCCTGAAAAGGGGCTGTAATTACGAAATTATGATCCTTCAGTGACCAACAGATTAAGATTGATTAACAGGCCGTAGTTCAGCCAGTAGAGCGTTAGATTTTAAATCCGAATGTCAAGCGTTCTACTCCTGCTTGGGTATTATTTTCAATCATGGTTTTGTCTCTTCTGTGCGATTATTATTCTGATAATTCACTATTTTTGTAAATTTGATTCACTTATGTTTGAATCTTGTTAAGTATTTTGATTTAAAAGGGAATAGAAATCATCCAGCTTCATGATTTGCAATCACATTCTTAGTAGATCACTATATCCATACCCAACCCTTTGCCATCTAGGGTTGGAGAAATGTAGGCTGATGGTTCTTTGCCCTTTGCCATCTAAGGGTTGGAGAAATGTAGGCTGATGGTTCAGGAGCTACTCAAAGTTGTATATTAAAAGAATGATTATTTATTGTTAAATTTACTTATTTAAATTATTTTCTTATTGTTATTTTCTTATTCTTATTGTTACTACTAACAACTCACCGCAGCACCAAGCCACCTGAGGCCAACACAGCTACGCACGCTCCTCCTCCACCCCAATCTATTCAAAGCCTTCCTTTTTACACCCACCCACGATGTTCCCATTTCCTTTAAATCTTTCTTTATGACGTCCTCCCACCCCAGACGGGGACGACCTGCTTTCCGTTTAGCCCTAGATGGTTGGCCGAAAAGAAAAATCTTCGGCAATCTGTCATCCTTCATCCGCACAACGTGCCCTAGCCACCTCAACCTTTCTTTCATTATAGCCCTAGAGAGCGGTATTGAACCACATTTTTCGTATAGCCTATTGTTTGAAATACGGTCAGTCAGCCGGGTACCCAGAACAATCCTTAAGCAATTTCTCTGGAAAACATCTAGCAAATCCTCAAGAAAATAGTACTAAAACCTATTGGCATTTTTTTTACTATATTTTTCTAGTTATCAAAACACATTCCAACTTTTTCTTGTTTATTGCTATTCCACATCGGTATGTGTAATGTTTTTCGTTGTTTAGCAGGAGGTGGGGCACAGTGAAATAAGTTACGGATGCGAAAAATATGCTATGTTTTGAAAACCTTGCAAATCTTCTTTAGAAAAATTGTTACTTCTAGAACGTCAAAGAAATCGTTGGACAATAAAAATTTTAGAAATTATTTTTATTATAAAATTCTTTTTTAATATAGAGAAGCGCGTGTTTTCTTTCCTACTCTACATGATATTAAACTTATTTATACCGTTAAACCCAAATCAATGTTGATTCCAATGTTGCAATACTCAATTACTTCCATACTAAGTGTTTGTTTTCAGTACCTAAACATTGTCTTGTGTGGCTAAGCATGTTTTGTGTTGTAAAGTATGGATAATAAACTTTTTCTTGAAACTTGACGTTTTGTAGGAATACTCAGCTAGTTCCATGTAAATGTGGCTCATATTTCTAATAGTATAAGGGTATTAAAAAAATAAGCAGAATTTTGCAATTGTTTATTGATTTTTATATTACAACGGATCTTTCAACACACAATGGATATACAACATTCATTTTTACGACGAATTTTTTAACATAACCTCCTTCAATATCAAATGCTTCTCCAGGTGATGCTTCCATCCTTTTAGACTATTTTTAGGGGTATCTAGAGATCCCTTCAACATTCTAGAAAGTCCACAAGTACAACTCTTTCAGAGTCATAGAAAACGGTTGCCATTATATTTTTGAAAAAAGTTCACTTGTTTTTGGAATACCCCTCGTATTATTTCATTTTGTAGTACTGGGAAGGAAAATTTTGCCCCAGGAGTCAGAATTGAATGATGGGAACGATGAACGTACAAAGCTGTACTGGTAGCCTATTATAAATAAATTATTGATTTTTTTTTTCGAAGTCAGGTTATACGGTATAATTTCATAAAACTTATTATAAATATACAAATTATGCTTAGGTTTTGTGAACCTTGATAATCTCCTTTAGAAAAATAGTTATTTCTAAAATACCAAAGAAATCGATGCACGATACCAATGTTAGAAGTTAATTGGTAGTGTACAGTTCAGTTTTAGTATAGAAGAGCGCATGTTATCCTGCTAATTCGCAAAAATTCAGAACTATTGTGAATGAATCAGGAAGATTTAACCTATAAATCTTTCGGAATCCTTTGTGATGAATGGCCTGAGAGCTAAATAGTCTCTGTGAGAGGGAAAACTGGCATAAATTTTTCGGAAAATTTGTTAAAAAATAAAAAATAAAAAAGGCTTTAAGGAAATAAGGATATAAAAAGGATTATTTTCAATTTTTGATGATAGTCTATCATCCTAGAGCAGAACTAAGGCAAATAGTCATAATAAAGTGGTACTATAGATAGAATATCAGTTCTATAAGTCACTTGAGGGTGATTGGAGACCAAAAATGATTCAAAGTCTTATGAGCGACTATGCCCACAGGACTTGCAAGCGAGTGGGTGACTGGGGTTTGTAATTAACAACATTTTTAATTAGAAACCGGCAAAGAGGAATTTTTAAAAAAAAGTTTTTCTGAGGGAAGTAAAGAGCGAAGTTGGAACTTGATATCGAATAGAAATTATTACTTCACGGTCTATCTAACATAGATCTATGAAAATAGTACAAATAAACCAACTGATGATATTTCCCTATGTGTGTTGGATTATAAAAAACTAGCACTTTACTAAAACCCAAATGCCAAGTAAAAAAATAATATCACAATACAAATGCGTCACAAATGCGTCGCAATAACAAACTAACCTAAGACGCTTTTTATAGTCTTACACCAGCGGTAATATCAGTAATTTTCAGAATACAATTCAAATTATCCTAAAAACTTGTTATAGCTGGTATCTCCATTTATAATACCAATAGTGAATAATATACAATTTTAAATTGTAAGGGAAACAGGCTTTAGCATCACTCAAAATTAAGAAAAAAATAAACTATAACATGAACTCCGGAAATCCGGTCATTCTCTCTATACAACGGAAAATTTCACATTGCGATAAAAATCCTATAGCAGGTCTATAGTCCTAATGCTATCAAGATGGCTTCACTTTGAACGTGTCTACAAAATAATCATGAAATATACCTAAAACACTTTATTTTTATACTTTAAAAAGATTAATTAAACTTTTACTTTTACTGCAACAAAAATCCCATATTTATTTGTGTTTTCAGTAAAGCACTAGTTTTCTAGAATCATACAAACACAGGGAAATAGTATCAGTTGGATATGTGTACTAGTTTTATTAATATATGTTACATAGACTGTGAGGTAATATTTTTTTTTTCGTTCTAAATTCCAACTTTGCTGTATGCTTCCCTTAGAAACACCTTTTTTTTAAATTAATTATAATGAAGATCAGGAACGTACCTTCCGTTATATTTGCCTCTGCTGATTGATGAAGGAAGCTATTCAATTTGACAATTAAACTAGTCATTCACTTATACATTAAATTTATATGCAAATAAAGTAAATTATTTTAATACAGAGGTGAACTAAACAAAAGGACACGTTTTTACGTATAAAGATAAAGAGTGAAATCAAAATTAAAACGTACAGGAATTTCCCTGTATACGGCCCCCTCCCTCAGACACTTGCTCTCTTATTAGTGCTTTACTAGTGTTTTATTAGTGCTTTACTTAATTAGTGCGTTTATTAGTGCTTTACTTATTAGTGCTTTACTAGTACTTTATTACTGTTTTATTAGTGTTTCAATTAATGCCTTTTTGAGTGCAACAAATATGGCCTGTCGGCAAATGTCAAGTGATTTCCCTTACCATACCGAGTAACTTACCGATACGGATCACCAACTCACCTTACTGGTCACAGATTACCTTTCTAGAGGTTTAACTTGAATTTCTTGTTTAAAATAATCCCACATCAAAGAGCAATTCCATTCTTGAGGCATTGTAAAACATATATTTCGTCCCGCTCCATTCTCTATGTATCAGGAAAAGAAAGCTAAACTCATCCACGGGTTGCGCTGTATTATCTAGGGTCAATTAGCAATAAGAAGTGTATTGTTTTATATAAACCCTGTTTACTACTTCTCACTATAACTAGCAAGTCTTTCCTTTAACTTGTTCAATGCTTCAGTAGTGTTTGTGAGTATTTTATGATCATGGGCAGCACAATGGCGCTACCTAAGTAAAGAGCAATGTTGGCACAATAATTTATTTTTTTTAGACCAGGGCACTTTGTATAGAAGGAGATATATTAGAAACTTCAAGAAGAGCTCATTTGATGAGAAATTGAGAGGGCTAGTGTCCTTTTTAGCCCCCAGGGCAAGTGTTATAAGTTATGCCCTGGGCGTATGTAAAGTTTTAGAAGAAAGGGTGGTCGTATAAACTTAGGAGGGTGCTCATTGGGGTGATAATCGGAAGATTTAGGGTTCTTTTTAAGATTCAAAATGATCGGAGGGCAGCTATCCCCCCCCTTTTCTTAATGTTAGACCAAGACACTTCGTATAGAAAGAGATGTCGTAAAAATTTCAAAAGAGGTTCATTCGATTGGACATTGCAACATAGGGAATGGAGGGCAATTAGCCCTCCCTGCACCCATTTTTCCCCAAATACACCCAATCAAAGTTTTCAGCTAACCATTATGTTAATCATATATACAAGGTCTAGTAATTATGTCGTGTGTTGAAGGGGATCTTGAAGAATCCAAAAGTCCTATGCTTTTTTGTGGCTACTAATGCTACTAATGCTGTTAGAACCGTTGCTACAACGCAAGCTAACAGTATTAACGTGAAGCTTTCAGGGAATATATAGGCGGAAGTTGAACTAAGCCAAAAAGTTCTAGTATTCATTTTTTAGAGTCAAATGAGATCGGAGGGCAAGTAGCTCTCTTCCCAAGCCCATTCATTTTCAAAACATCCTGTCAGAATTTTTAGAGAGTCCTTTTGTTCAGCATAGTACAACGGCCCAGTAACTATGTCTATATGGATATTGGGTATGTCAGCCCCCCACGATTATGTAATCGGCCCATTATGCTTTAAAACTAAATGTTGTTTTGCAGTTTAATCCAAAGGCGCTCAGTACATGGTTACAAAAAAGACTCCTCAGCCATATGTCAAGAACGACTGGGCGTATTAAGTTGAAATTTTCGGGACTACTTCTATTACGTCTTCTGCTTTTACAGTTTAAATAAATCAAAAGAGTGCAAATATATCCAAGTTGTCAAAGAGCACAGTAATAATTTTTCGGGAGTGATAATATGTTTTATTTTTCAGGTCAACTTAAGAAAACATAAAATTAAATTCTATAGTACTATTTGTGTCAGGATTGGTAAAAAGTTTCTCCAGCATGCAAATAGCAACACAAATTGTGGATTCTTATAGAAACTTAAATAAAGAAAACAAGTTTTTTTAACTGAAAGTAAGGAACGACATTAAAACTTAAAACAAACAGAAATTATTCCTTATATGAAAGTGGCTGTCCCCTCCTAAACGCCTCCCTCTTTACGCTAAAGTTTTTTTTGTTGTTTAAAAAAACAGAGTTGTGAGAAAGTCAAACTTTAGCTTAAAGAGCGAGGCGTTGAGAAGGGGACAGCCCCTTTCATATACGGAATAATTTCAGTTCGTTTTAAGTTTTAACGTCGTTCCTTACTTTCAGTTAAAAAAACTTCTTTTCTTTATTTAATTTTTGAACCTTTTTGAATTAATGCAAGTTTTGATTTTGGCTCACGGTAGTACATGAATAATTAAAAAAAAATTGTATATTAATTTTACTTTTATTTGGTTAAATGACTTTCTCGAAACTTGTTTAATTTTATTTACGAACGTTTTTGTTAGTAATAAGTATACGTAACTTACGAATTAACTTACGTAAAGAACTTCTATATTCATAGATTTTTAATACATATATTAGGGGGTTTGCCCCCTATTCAATATCTTGCTCTTTAAGCTAAAGTTCGAATTTTGTTCCAATTCTTTAAAAATGATCCCTTAATCACAAAGGCCGTAAATTAGAATAAATAGCTCTTATGAAAGTACTAAAAAATCTTTGGCTTAAAGAGCGAGGTATTGACTAGGGAGTGAACCCAATCATATACGTAATATTTTCTGTTCGTTTTAAGTTTTGATGTTGCTCCTTACTTTTAGTTGAAAAAATTGTTTTTTTTATTTAATTTCTGATCTTTTTCTTTAATAATCCGGCGCCCCCTTCTTAGCAATGTCCCTTCCCCCATGAAAACTTCCTTCATTGAAGACCTCCCATATAACCCCCGAACCATCCCCCCCACCAACCAGAAAAATCCCCACTGAAAACGTCTGTATACTTCCCAATAACCAATACTATATGTTAACATTGGGTAAAGTTCACAACTTTCAGCCCTCCCTCCAGAGACTTTGGGGGATTAAGTCATCCTAAAAGACATAGTTATTATATTTTCGACCATGCTGAACAAAATGGCTATCTCAAAATTTTGATCGGGCGACTTTGGGAAAAAATGAACGTGGGAGGGGGCCTAGTTGCCCTCCATTTTTTGGTCACTTAAAAAGGGCAATAGAAATTTTAATTTCCTTTCCAATTAGCCCTCCCACGATATTCTAGGACCACTGGGTCGACACGATTTCCCCTGGAAAAAAAAACAAAAACAAATCAACACGCATCCGTGATCTTTCTTCTGGCAAAAAAAGCAAAATTCCACGTTTTTGTAGATAGGTGCTTGAAACCTCTACAGTAGGGTTCTCTTATACAGTGAATATTATGGTGTAATTTTCATTAAGGTTCTATAGCTTTTAGGGGGTCTTTCCCCCTTTTTTCTAAAATCAGCCAAATTTTCTCAGGCGCGTAAATTTATATAGGTAAGACTAAACTTGATGAAATTTAAATATTTCAAATCAGCATTAAAATCTAATTCTTTTTATGTTTCTTTTGGTATCAAAATTTCGTTTTTTAGAGTTTAGGTTACCATTGAGCCGGGTCGCTCCTTACTTACAGTTCGTTACCACGAACTGTTTGAAAAAAAAACTTAGAAAAAAGATATAAATTTTTTTCACGAAATAAAGTCAAATAAATGCCAAGTATAAAACTACCACAAATCACAATCAATAAATGAAACCAAAAACGAACAGAAAGTACAATAAATGACCGAGTCAAACTCAAAATGAGCAAACACTAACATGAGTAGTGCTGACAAGTGACAATCACCCATGCATTTTTGAGACCGGAACATAACTTGCACTTTAACGAAAACAAAATACATTTTAAATGTTTTCACATTTTTGACTAAATAAATAAAAAATTCTTGAAACTTATCTTGAAGGAAAATTCTTGAAGGAAAAATATCAGTATATGTTTGTTAAACTGGCAATCCACGGTCATTTTTTCTAGTAAAGTGCAAATTGTGTTCTGGCCTTGAGAAGACATGGGAGTTGTCAGCCTTACTCATGTTGATTTTGGTTCGTCTTGAGTTTGACTGGTCATTTATTCTGATTTCTGTTCGTTTTTGGTTTCATTTATTTATTGATGGTGATTTTTGATAGTTTTATGCTTGGAAAATTATTTGGCTTTATTTCTGCTCATTTTTGGTGTAATGAAGATCTTTATTTTTCTTTGAAAAGCTTGTTTTGTGGAAAAGGTTTTTTAAATTAATCTTTAAAAAAAACATTTTTTTTGTTAATTTCCCAAGATGGGGCTGGGAGGGGCTCTACTTGTAGATCTATCCCCTTATAATTCTAATTTTTGAGTATGATTGTTTTACTTTCTTGGGTTACAATTTTAATATTGGTTTTTAGAAATTTCAAATTAGGCATCTTTTGTTGACATACCTTTCGCAATTTGTTACCTATAAACTAGTGATTTTTGTGGCACTGATGGTAGGTGTTTATTAAGAAACTTAAATAAATTTGCTGATTGACAAAGAAGGTAAATATCTCAAAATTTAGAAAAGTCTGGTTCTGAAAGAAGGTAAATAGTTGAAAATTCAAAAAAAAACCATCTGAAATAGGTAAACTAAATCACGAAATTGTGTTTTGCACTTCTTAAGGCTCTGATTCCTGTTGCTACTACTAAGAGCAGGTCACCTCCCTATGCCAAAACAAAGCCTTTCCAGCGACTTAGCTATATTTACAGCAAGAGTCATTAGTTCTCGAAGGGATGGCCTTGTGCAGACTAGACTTGAATTAGATTCCCAAAGTTTCTAGTGATGAACTAAAAGCAGCATAGGTGGGAAATTTAAATATGTTGGCCCTATTTCACAAAATGCCACTAGAACTAACTGTTTTTTTCCGTCATGCAAAAAAAATCATCTTTTACCTTTTCAGCATACTATATTAATGATAGATATTAGTGACAACAAAAAGTTTTATCGGTAGTAGTGTCCGATCTTCTGAAAAAAAACTTTGAATAAATTAAAAGAAATAGTAGAAATAAAACGGATAAGAAATCCATTTTCTAGAAGATTGATCAAGGGGGAGGGAGTGTTGTAGTTGATAAGTAGTAATACCATAATACATTCTGTGACATCCCTAGGGACTCCTTTCTTCCATTAATCAATAAGAATGTTTAACGGTACAAGAAGAAGGTTTAACGGCGCATCCCTCTTTTTACCAGTCCCTTGACACCATGTTTCCGTAACTAGGTGATATTACGCTATTTTGTTTCAGTATTTTCATATGATTAATCCAACTTCACTTCTTGAGTGTGGTTGGGATATTTAACAAGTACCAATAACAGGGAAATTAACATAAGAAAATTGGAAGTGAGATAGGAGGATGTAAATGGAGCTACTAATACCTCAAGCCGTCGGACCTATCTCCAGCTGGCAAGATTTCCACGACACACCCCTGTTTCCAGGTGTTATGATACAATATTGTTTCAGTATTGGCAAGATTACGAGCGCGTGCCCTCCTTATTCCCAAAGGATTCCACAACAGGCCTTAGCAACCAATATCAGAAGCCATTTTGCCTCATTTCGTAGCCTTTTTTGTTATAGAGTCTATTGTTTTCTGAAAGACGCCCATATTTCTGTGTTATCCTCCCTTCGTCTCAGTATAAATAGAAGCCTCGTATACAAGTCTAGACGTCTATTGTTTTTCTGGAAGACGCCCAGATCTGTATTATCCTCCCTTCGTCCCAGTATAAATAGAAGCCCCATACACGATTCTAGACGTCTATTGTTTTCTGAAAGACACCCAGATCTTTGTATTAAACTTCTATTGTTCTCCCTATTAATGAAAGTCTCATGCAAAGCCCTTTGTCCTAATATAAATAGAAGCGTCATATACGAGTCTAGACGTCATCTGTTTTCTGGAAGACGTCCAGATCTCTGTCTTATCCTACCTTTCTCCCGCTATAAATAGAGCCCATATATACGAGTAAGGACGTCTATTGTTTTCTGGAAGACACCAAAGGATCCTCGTGTATCGTCCTTCCCTTGTCCCAGTAAAACTATAAATAGAAGTCCCATGCAAAGCCTTCGTGCTCAGGGCACTATAAATAAGTACCGAAAAGGCAATTTTTCTATCAGAACTCGTTCAAATTTTGAAGGTAACATAACTCTCTAATAAAGTACACGATTCTCAAAGATATCAAGAAGTAAATCTCTTACTCTGTTATTTTTAAACTAACCCTCCTCCCTCAAGCCCCATCCCTCCATATATTATGATGTTTATATTCATTCTTCCGATCATATTATCTCCTATTTACCATGTAAAAACCCCAATCCCCCTCCCCCAACCAATGATAATTTACCTATTCAAAAGAAGTTATTCTTTTCCGCTAATAAATATCGTTATTCCGAAAGGCTGTCTTTTTACCTAACGCGTTTAAAACAAAGGAATATAAACCGTCAAATGTGTCAAATCTATCGCGCTCCCTAAAAATTAGAAATAGTCTAAAATTAGAAAACATCTGTTGATAACAAGGCTGCTTTTTCAAGGGTGTAATTATGCAAGGTTTGTTGACAATAATTAATAAATCTTAAGGGGATGAACCATTTTTATTCATGAATGCTCACCGTTTATTTGGGAGGATCTGGAAATTGTGTGTAAGGAGGCGTCACTAACAGCACGTCACTAACAAATCACTAACAAACTAAGGTGAAATGAAACTTATTCTCGCAAGCTGCGTATTGAATCTTTTGATTTTTCTAAAATGGTAAAACATATATTTTTACACCTAGTTTATTTCTCACAAATTCTACTCTTTACTTTCTTGAAAAGGGGGAGATAAGACGGGTCTACACACCTGTCCTAGGAACCAATTTTTTCGATTATTCTCTGCCTATTAAAGTCGAATTTATTCTTCTTCTAATACATTTATACGGCATTGTATAAAAACATTTATACCTCGAGTGTGTAAGCTATTGCCTATTATACGGAGAATAAAATGCATTGTGCATGTGTTACTCGCTCAGAAAAAAATTCCTCATTTCACCGCACACACGTTATTGTTTTAATTCTACACCTTTCTAGCACCCCCTTAGCTTTGATAAATGCTTTAATGACAGGACATTGGAGAGGGTTTCTAGCAATGAGAAAACACCGGTCCTGGGTGGCTATTTTGAGGCAGGGATTTTATATCCATTTAAATGGTCTTAATTTCAAATTTTTGGTTTTTTTCCGCCCCCTAGAGGATTAATAGCATGTTTTTAAAAACTGGAGAAGGATTTATGGGCAATGGTGGACGTGTTTTATAACAGAACTATGGTTTCTAGAAGAGAATGCTACGTCCAATAAATAATGTTTTATACGTTAAATTTTGTTTCCTTTTCTAGGATTTCCCCGCTCACCCCCTTCATGCCAAAAAGGCAATGCGCACTGAGGCAACCCCTGTGATGTCATCGATTATTATACCAGCCAAAGCTCCCACCCATCGAGCTTCCACGCAAGCCTGCACTCAAGGCTCTGGTCTATCTACGGAACGCAGTGACACCTCTCCAGTTCAAGCCACTCCCCCACCAGCGCCGCCTGCACAAGGCCGTTACATCGTTAACCCGTCTGCCCTCCGTCATGCATTGCCTGGACCATCCAGGGTCCACACACAAGCTGTCCCCTGTCATTTAATGCCTGAGCCATTGAATCCCCATCAAGAATCTGCGCAATTTAAAGATAAAAGTAAATTTTTTGGCTCTTTTTTCAAGCTAATGTATGTTCTTGTTCAACCCAATAATGATGTTTTTCGCTAATTTCTAGTTTACAGTCGAAAAGCCTTCATTTCGCCATTTCAACCTAAGAAAAGGCGTTTCTCGCGCAACCTAATAAAAGACGTTTCTCACTAATTTGTCAGTCTAATAAAGGCATTTTTTCGCTAATTATTTTCGACCTAGTAATGATGGTTTCATTTCACCATTTCAGGCTTTGAAGAGCCTTTCTCGCAATATTTTTTACCTTAATAAAAGGTAGTTTTTGCTAATTAAGCCATTTCTCGCCAATTTTCTAGTTTACTACAGGGACCCATCTTGAACTTGCTCTTGCCAGTTCTTCAAAAAATAGCTAAAACTAAGAGTGGTTTTTTTCAGCCAAATAAAGCCATTTTTTCGAAAATTTTTAATTGTCGAAGAAACCACCCCTAAGACAATAAAAGTATTCCATGGCGTTTCCTTATGATTTAATGTTAAAAACTAAATTCTTACGCGAGATATACTCCTACAGCTAGTGGAAATATATATTCTTTTCTAACGCTTATTCGTTAGAAGATTGAAGGCTCTTGTTATATGGCATTACACATGAATATAAATAACTGAAAAATAAGACATTCTTTTCAGGGTGTTTCTCGCTAACTTATAGTATAACTTTGGAGAGCATTTATTTTGCCTTTTTCAGCTTTATAAGGGCTCTTATTCACTAGAATATTAAAGGTCTAGGTTATATGCTATTACACTTAAAAGGGATAGGACCAGGACCTAGTGTTGAAAATTTTTTAGAATAACTATAATACTCCTTTAAGTGCTAAATTTTATGTTAGTTTTTCAGGCCATGCCGATATTGACGAAATAATTGACAATCTCTTGACTGACCTCCTGGGAGCTACACCGGCAGATGACGCTAATTATGTAATCCCGCTATGGAAAAATGATATAGTTGAAGCCTGCCCAGATGCCAATCCATTCTCGGTAAGAGTCTTTAAAATTCTTAATTGCTAGAAAGGGGGGGGGGACCTATGGACCCTCAAAAAATCCAAAGGATAGCCTTGTTGCATTTATACCCACAAGTCTGACCTTGGAGAGCCATTTCATATATGGTCTGTCTGCCAGAGGTCGGAGGAGCATGACGGTCCTAAGTCTGCAAAATAAGGAGGGTTGGGCGATGGGCTTGCGACCTATCGCCGTAAAATCCCAAATTGAAAAAGAAAAATCGATGATAGCCTCGGATACCCCATTACACCATTCGGCGATGACCTCAGCACTCCCACGGACACGATTTATGACGACAAAAACTAAGACGAAATTTGGATTTTGGAATGTAAGGACACTAAGCCAGCTGACAAAACCTGAACAAGAACTCAGAGAGATGAAGGGGTATAAGCTAGATCTCCTTGCTCTAAGCGAAGTCAGGTAGATTGGACCTGGACATGAACAACTAGAAAGGGTTACATGCTAATTTATAGCGGAAATGAATCCCGGCAGCAGAGTGGAGTTTCGGTAATGCTGTCTGACCAGGCCACTAAAGCTCTGGTTGAAAGAAAACCAGTCAGTGAGAGATGCTTACTTGCAAGATTTGTAACCAACCATCTGAAAATTTCAATCATCATATGTTATGCTCCTACGAGTGATGCAGACGATACTAATAAGGAGTCATTTTACCCATTTCTTCAGTCATTGACCTCAGAAGTCCCATCACAAGACCTTTTTTGTGTGGTTGGGGACTTCAATGCAAAGGTTGGAGCAGAAAGAGACTACTGTCCGGAAGTCCTAGGCAGAAAAAGTCTTGTTGAAATGAACGAAAACGGAGCCCTCAGTTTAAACACAAAACCATGAACAAACAGTCATGGATCTTGCCAGACGGCAGGACAAAGAACCAAATAGATCATTTCCTAATGTCAAGAACATAGTAGACAAATCTTCTGTATGTACGTGGCTTCAGATGGGCAGATGCCCAGTCGGACCCCATCCTGATAGTAGCAAAATTGAAAGTCAAGTTGAAAGTGCCCAAAAATGCAAAGTTGAATTCTACAAAGCTTTATGAAGTGGATAAGTTACAGGTCCAAGAAACCCGAAGAAAATTTTGTATGCTTTTGAAGAACTCATTCGCTCTGCTTAAAATTGAAAACGGCACAGACAGTTCGGAAACAGCATGTCAAAAAATGAACAACATGCAATCAAGTTGCTAGAGATGTGCTCAAGTATAACAAGAAACTGAAGGAAAGATGGATATCACAAGAATTTTGGAAACTAATCAACGAGCGCAATGACTTGTGACGGCAAATTTTCTGTGCTTGGGGCGACACACCTTCGGTTTTTGCATATGTGCTATATAGAATGAAGGACAAAGAAATCAAGAAGTCAGCAAAAGCTGGCAAGCGGAGATGTGTAGAAGAGAAGGCTAGACTAGTAGAGGAAGCAGCTGGAAAAGGAGAATCCAGCGCAGTTTACAGGCTCACAAATGAAATTCTAGGTAAGCTGCCCAGCCGATCCAGCCAACTCAAAGATGAGAGAGGAACTGTTCTCACCGAAACTGAGTAAATAGACGAGAGATGGGTATCCCACTTCGAAAAGGTTTTTGAATAGACCGAGACGAACTGACCGAGAAAGCATCCCTTCTATGCCCTTTCTAAACCTTAAGATGAACGAAAATTCCCCAAAATCTGCGGAAATACTTGTTGCAGTGAAGAAACTCAAGAATGGAAGATAACCTGGTGAAGAATGCATAACTTCGGAAAAGATCAAGGCATCAATGAGAAAATGCCTCTCAGTGTGGATAACACTGATTGCAACAGTCTGGTAGTCCAAAAAAGTCCCTGGCGACTGGACCAAAGGGATAATTTTTAAGATTTTTAAGAAAGGTGATGCTCTTAACTGCGATAACTGGCAAGGTATAAACATAATATCAGCACCAAGTAAAAAATCACTGGAAAAAGCACTCGATCCGTATCTTAGAGAAGAGCAACATGGCTTTCGAACAGGTAGATCTTGTTCAGATCTCATATTCACGCTCAGGACTCAGGACTTGCACGTATTTAAACAAGGATTTGTTTTAATAGATGGGGTGGAAAAGGTAACGTTAGAAAATATAATACTGATTTAAACGGGTGTAAAGGTGTACAGCACTTTCATTTCGATACGTGCTAAGAGTATTTCAAGTATTCAGTCCTTGTTGTGGGCCATAAACCCGAGGCATATCAAAGTGTTAATAAGACATATTTGGATGATTTGGCTGTTAATGGGGATGGGAAACGGAAAAATGTCTTAAAGTTGATTTTAATTGTTTACAGTGACATTATCCTGTAACACTAAAGGGGATAGGTATTTTTGAGAGGGTCAACGAGCATTTAAAGATTGATGTTACAGTGTTGCACTTTGATACAGAATATGAAGAGGGGGAACTCAGCAATACAAAGGGGATAATATATTCCGTAAGGGTTTCGTTCATTGAGTCAGTGAAACACTGGGTATGGCTTATCTACGAGCCTGCCAAAGATCCAGCTTCAGTGTGACATCTCTTTCCCAATCAACATATTATTCAGGTTTTAATTGAGGGCAAAGCGGGGCAGGGTACCTTCTATTACTGTTCAATGTCTTTCAAGACTCCGTAGTAAATTAAAATTAAATAACCATTTTAAATATTGCAAGCGTCATGGGTACCAGTCCATGTGGATGGTTTTGGGAAATAATGCAATCTTGTGGTTCAAAAATTTTCAGAACATGCTCCTGCAGAGCAAAAAAGTGCTATTAGACATTGAAGCTGCACTCACAGATGTGTAAGATCCATCAAATTTGAATCGTATCAAAGAACACGAAGCCATTACAGTTTCTTTTCCACATGCATGCAAAGACTTTAGCAATACCTTGTAATTGGTAGATGTAATTGAGACATTGAATGATGAAGCTTGTTTAGGCACAGCTATTGTTATACTTATTCAAATAGCTAATAAGGCAATTTCACGGCTGCACAACAGACATTATCCAATGAAACTACAACCAGAAGACGAGTTGGCTATTAAAAATCTTGAAATATCTGGTTTTGTCAGAAAAAAATTGATGAGGTTAGTGGGGATGCAAAAATCCGCAACCCTGACCATTTGAGTGATCCTTTTCAATCTGTGGAGAATACCTTTCGAGGGGTTGCGCATAAATCGTGTAATGTAAATGTTAAATAACAATACTTTCTACCGATGTGAATGCACAATTCCAACTATGATTTTAAATTCATATTACCAGCGTTGGAACGTTTGCAGAAAGGTGAAGCTATAGACCGCGCATAGGAAGATCGTTTTTTTCAGATAACATCATACCTGAATCATCTGAGAAGTTGCTAGTATAGATATTTAAATGACAAATAATTGATAATGGTAATACGTGCTTGAATAAAATCCGTTTCTTAGATTCCTATAGTTTTTTCCACAAATTCCTAAGTCAACTCATTTAAGTACAAAAAAGTGATTTTAATAGTTTCCCCCTCCTCAAACAACATTTTCTACAAGTTGAAATTATGATTTATTAACGTTTAAGGGCATATACCCGTACCAGTACTACAACTCCGCCTTAAGGCTAAGTGAGGAAAAATTACCACTCGTCAAAGATTTTTGTGATTCACTTTGTGATCGTCAATGCACCAATGCCGATTATGAATTTTCCAAGAGGGTTTGGGCTAATGGAGGGTGTAAAAATGGGTGGAATTATTGTAAACTATACCTGGCAAATGATGTATTGACGTTGTTGGATGTTATAAAAACATGGATAAAATTTACGAGGTATTTGGGTTAGATTTAGGGTATTATTTTTCAACTCCTCATCTGGTAACAGATTTAATTCTTCAAATTAGGGAAGCAGAAATAGGTTTGATCGCCAACATGGATCATCACTTATTTGCAGAGAGATCCATGAGGGGAGGTTATGTTTTCCAAAGAGATCACATCCTAGAAATTGATTCGACTGGAAAACGCACCGGTGAAAAGTCAATGCCGTTTTCTTGGATATGAATTCCCTTTATCCTTTGCCAATGTCTGACTACTGTTTTACGTGGGGGAATTACCAATGGCTTGACAATCCTTCTGCTACAAATCGCAACTGATGCAACATTCACAATTCTGAGAAGAATGGACCACAAAGATGGTTTTTTGAAATTGATGGTGAAATACCTCTGGTACATCACGACTCGGTAAAGGACTTTATTTTCCGTGCATAAACAGACCAGTGCCTAGTGACTCTTTGACCACATATACTTTATCTTTGGTAGAAAATAAGGATATGCACTGGACACCTTAAAAAAAAGCTTATTGCCGACCTTGAACCGAAACGGAATATTGTTGCACGTCTCATTCTTTTGCGGTGGATGCTGGCCAACGGTTTCAAGGTCAAAAAGATACACAGAACCTTCCAATTTGATCAAAAGCAATATATGAAGACGTTTGTTGACACTTTGGTAACGAAAAGGTCTGAAGCAAAAACAAAGATCGAAAAAGAGATCTTATATTCGGCCTTTTTTAAAATGTTTGAGAGTGTGCGCAATAGGAGTCGTTGTGAAGTTCTGACCGACCCGAAAGAATGTGCCTGAATCATTGCAGATCCTAACTTCTAATCGTTCACGATCATAGATTCCAATATGGTCCTCTTACATAGGACAAAAGAACCGTAGTTTTAATTAAAAACGTTGCCGCTTGCAGTGCCATTTTAGAAAATTCAAAAATGCTCATGTTGGAGTTTTGTTACGATGTGTATAAGCTCCAATGATCGGGGGAGGGACAAGTTCAGGTTTACTACGGGGTCCCAGACTCATTATTGTTAACAGTTTAAACTGATAATTTATTAGACGATTTGGAAAATGGTGAGCACACTAGATCCCGAATGGATTAAACCACCTACCTTGGACAAGTCTATTTATCAGGAGCTAGTGAAGCACCAGACCCCAAATCAATTATTAAAGTAAAAATTTGAGACGGGGAGTGACTTGGTATCCCACGTTGTGTTTCCCGGTCCGAAGGTGTACTATGTGCAAACACAAAATGAAGTTACCAAACAAGTCTGCAAGGGAGTGCCGTCACGCTGTGTAAAGGGAAATTTGAACATGAGTTTTTATAGGAACTGTGTAGAAAATGATTTAGCTCCAAGAGTGAGTGTCATGGCCATTCGCTCTTTAAGGTATGAAAACTATACAGTTCGAGTCGAAAAAATGCCATGTCCACCATATCGGTTAAATTTTATGTACGAACGGACGGTGTGAGGGTACTACCACACGTCCAATACCTTACTTCAGATCGAGTTTATTGAGTAAATTAAAGGCGACAAATCGGTCTGGAGAAAGTCACGTAGTTAAAGGGGATGGAGAAGGGCCATTTTTCTGTCATTAGGGGGGGGGGGCTTTTGTATTTTTACTTGTTTTTATATTCATATATTTTTAAATGTATATATTTATTTATATATTTTATATTTATTCATTTTTCGTTGCAGAAAGTGGTAATTTTTAATTGTTTATATTTCTTAATATATTTTATATTATTTCGTTGCGTAAAGCTTTAATTTCAAAGTATATATGTTTTTTCATTGCGTCAGTTTGCCTTGCCCTGCTGTAGACCCTCGCCCCGCCATGGGGACCTTCCGGCCGCTGGTCACGGCAGTGAGCGCCGCGCCTTCCGGTCCGATGGTATATTAAAGTGTCTATTTTCTGAATAAATTCAACTGCCATTGTAAACATGTTCAAGCGTTTTTTTTCAGTGTATTTATTTATTCATTAAAGGAACTATCTATTCCATTTATGACTATTTATTCAGTATATTGAGATTAGGTTTGGTTATTTGTATTTAGAAATTAGAGGAGTGCGTATCAATTTAAAATACCATTCACATCATTTCTTTGTGGACCATCAATGTCTGGCAAAACAAAATTATTTACGAAAATAATTCTAAACCGTGATATATTCTTTTTAGAAAATCCAAAAATATTTATTATTGCTGTAGTGTTTGGCAAGATTCTTATGACAAAATAAAAAGTATTGCACCAAGCATAAAATTCATACGAGGACTTGACGTGTTTAATAGTATGGCGCCAAACTCGTGGATGATTATTGACGATTTACCTAAATCTACTGAAGAATGGTCTCAGGAATTCCAACAATTATTCACGGCCCAGTCACATCATGAAACAATTTCCGTAACTGTTGTTCTTCATAATAGTTTTCATCAGAATAAATATATGAGAACACTTGGTATGAATTGTTCACAATTCAAGTTCTCTTATAACTCTAAACAAACAAATCTAACCTGCATAACCAAAATTTTACTTTCGGTGTACAAGCAAGCTACTAATAAACCTTATGGATACATTTTATTGGACCAGAATTGAAACACGCCCGAAGAGCTACATGTAGTAACCGATATTTTTAATAATGAAATTACTGAATATCTACCCGCGAATAGGCAAAATTTCATTAGTCACCATCAGGATTCTGAAGAAGCTACATGGAAACAATCATTTATTTTCTGTCCTAGCTAATTCAAAACTGCGGTTTAGAAAATCTATGCTCAAACACGGCATTGATAATGAATTCATTAGTCTCCTATTTGAACCTTGTTTAAATTTAACGGAAGGTAATGTTCAACTTTCGGAAGGTTTTAGACAACAGACAAAGCAATATCGTTCCCTTTCACGCGCCCTAGCTAGCAAGAAGAAAGGAAATTGCTAAAGAAAACGACTTTTTCAAAGTGGTGGTAGTTTCTTTTCATTGTTACTGCCAATAATTGCTGGGCTTGTAAACACTATTTTCTAGAAAAATGGCTAAACCCTATAAATTGAGGTCAATCAAACTTACTCTTTCGCCAAAAGATAATCTTGATAAATTTACAAGTTGTGAGCATTAAGAGAAGACGTGTTACAATTAAAAAAGCCATGTAACTATTCAGAAAAAACTTGAAATGATTAAGAAAAAGCTGGTTACTTCTAAGAAAAAAACTTGTTGCTATTAAGGAAAAAATCTTATTACTAATTAGAATTTTTTATCAAGAACAAAATGTTGCTATTACTTGTTACTATTAGAAAAAATTTTTAGCATTAAGATAAAACTTGCTACGGCCATAAAAAAAAACTTTTTAGTATTAAGAGACAATCTTGTTATTATTAAGAATAAACCTTCTACTGTCATACAAACTTATTTGTATTAATATAAAACCCTAGTTGGTATTAAGAAAACCTTTTTTATCAGTAACAAAATGTTAATATTACTCGGTACTATCAGAAAAAAAAATTGTTAGTTTGATGTAAAACTTTTGTTTGTATTAAGAAACAAACTTGCTGCTGTCATAAAAAACTTTTTCGTATTAAGAAATATTGTTGTTACTGTTAATAAAACATATTACTATTAAGAAAAAATTGTTAGTATTAAGAAAATTATTTTTATCATCAAAAGAGAACTTGTTGCTATTAGAAAAAATGTGTTACTATTAAGAAAAAATTGTTACTTCTGATAAAAGATTATATTAGTATTAAGAAAAAAGTTGCTACTTCAGTTAAAAATTTGTTATCATTAAGAAAACTTGTTACAGTTAGGACAAAACTTGTTACCAATAACAGAAAACTTGCTACTATTAAAAAAAAGGTGTTACGAAAAACATGTTGCTTCTAAGAAAAATTTGGATAGTATTAAGAAGAAATTGTTACTCCTAAGAACAATTTGTTACCACTGACAGAAAAACTTGCTAGTATTAGAAACAATTTGTTATTATTAAGAAGAACTATTTGTTAGCATTGAGACAAATTTGTTATAATTATGAAAAAAAACTTGTTACCATTAACAGAAAACTTGTTACTATTAGAAAAAATTGTTACAAAGATGAAAAAACTTGCTACCATTAACAGAAAACTTGTTACTATTAGAAAAAAATTTTGTTAGTAATAATTAAAACTTTTGTTGATATTAAGAAAAATTAATTATCATTGACATAAAAAATTGCTAGTATTAGAAAAATTTTCCTTAGTATTAAGAAAAAATAGCTACTATTAAGCAAAAATTGGTAGTATTAAAAAAAATTTTTTACAATTAACAGAAAACTTGTTTCTATTAGAAAAAATTCTTACTTTCATGAAAAAAGTAGTTACTTCTAATAAAAATTATGTTAACATTAAGAAAAAAGTTGCTACTTCCATGAAAAATTTGTTAGTATTAAGAAAACTTGTTAAAGTTATGAATAAACTTGTTACCAATAACAGAAAACTTGGTACTATTAAAATATTTTTTACCATTAAGAAAAGCTGGTTACTTAATACTTGAAGAACTTGTTACTTCTAAGAAAAATATGTTACCGTTGACAGAAAAAAATTGCTAGTAAATTATTAAGAAAAACTTGTTACTTCTAAGAAAAAAATTGTTACTATGAAGAAAAACTTGTTACTTCTAAGATAGAATTGGTAGTATTAAGAAAAATGTGTTACAATTATGAAAAATTTGTTAGTATTTAGAAAACTCTTAGTATTATCGAAAAGCTTTTATTACTATGAAGAAATTTTTGTATGAAGATATATATTGTTGGTATTATTTTAACACTATGAAAATCACGTTACTATCAAGAAAAAAGGTTACTTTTGACAAAAACCTTAGTACTATTCAGAAAAATTTGAAATTATTAAGAAAAGCTTATTACTACTAAGAAAAAACTGGATACTATTAAGAAAAAACTTGTTAGTCTTGAAAAGACGTGTTAGTATTAAGAAAATCATTTACCATTAAGAAAAAAAGTTGTTAGCATTAAGAAAAAACTTGCTACTGTCATAAAAAAAACTTTTTAGTATTATGAAAAAAATTGCTACTATCCAGAAAAAATGTTAATATCAACAAAAAAACGTGTTACTATTCAGGAAAAAACTTCTTAGGATTATGAAAAATACGTTACTATTAAGATTAAATGGTACTATTAACAAAAAACTTGTTACTATTCAGAAAAACTTCAAATTATTAAGAAAAAGCTTGTTACTACTAAGAAAACAAAAATTTCAAAACTGGTCAGAATCAGTTCTGTAACAGTCAAATAAAAATCTTTAGATTTATAATCATAACAGTCAGTACCTTCACAGCAATGACGCAAGAATCACACTCTTTTATTACTCCAGCAATTGAAGAGTAGAACAGGTTCTTCTTCTCAAAACAGCTTAAAACCACGACGATACCGGTCTGTTAAGAATAAACTGAACTCACGTTTAGTTTTTTTGCAATTATTCCAGGGTAAGCATTTTCCCATTTATCATAGTAACAATTGGAGCATAGTATACCTCTAGTATGAGAATCATAAATCTCTTCAAACAAGGAATTACAGTCTTTAATTTACGCAGAATATCATTTATGCAATTTACATGGATTGCATAATATACGCTTTTCATTATAGTCATCAGCTTAGGTAAAATTATCACAGGATGACCAGCTGCCAAATATGTACAAGCATAATGGACATGTGTAAAACATTTCCGATGTTGACTGTATCACTGCCAAAAAGAAGCTAACTCAGGATCAATGAACGTCTTCTAGGAGGAGTGACGTCACAAAAATTGTTGACTTACAAAATAGCCGTCAAATTAGTGCTTAAAAGCAAAGTTACCATATAATTTTGTTTTGTCTCAAATAATATATCTATAAATTGAGTAAAAGCGGCTGTACCTCGACGACAAAGTTTCAGGCAATAGTCCAAAGATGGGGAATCAGTTCCCATTATATTGTTAAGCATTTCTCGAAATAAAATTTTCCGTTGAGGAGATAATTTTGGAACATCATGAAAATCCTATGCTAATTCCCTATCTGACCGTTTAAAATGCGAGGGCGTGTCGCAGGAATCTTGCCAGCTGTGTTCCCTTTAACACTGAAACAAGATTTCTATCATAACACCTGAAAAAATGGGTGTTTCATGGGAATCTTGTCAGCTGGAAAGAGGTGTGTGTGACGGCTTGAGGGATTAGTAGCTCCACTCTAATAATGCTAATTCCCAGTTATTGGTACCTGTTAAATATCCCGACCACACTCAAGAACTGAAGTTATAGTAATCATATAGAAATACTGAAACAGAATTGCGTCGCAACACCTGATCACGGGAACATGGCTTCGCGGGACGCGTAGAAAGAGGGATGCGCCGTTAAACCTTCTTCTTACGCCGTTAAACATAATAGTCCATAGAGATGTCACAGAATGTATTATGGCATTGCTACTTCGATACCATATCAAATTAATATGTTAATTCCCCAAGGTAAATTAGTTCAGAAACAAACCCTGCATTCCTAATTTTTAAGTTCAAAACCTTGCTAGTGGAATATATAAAAAAAAATTTCTATGCCAATTACGCATATTAGGTCTAAACATTCTGCTTGAAAAATGATCAAAAGTCAAACCTGAAGTATAATCAGCAGCATCGCTATGCCAGCCATTGGACCGCTTCTGTCTTCTAAGTATCTTGGAAAGACTTCGTAACATCCAAACTCCCATTCATTTCCAGTTACAGGGCTGCGACACTCGTTGGGTATAGGAAGATGTACTGCATCATAATCACCGGAATTCCACGAACCGCAACAGCCAATCTACAAATAAAATAGACACAGCTTTGAATACAATAGCTTCTAAAATCATAGAACTTTTCAAAACTATTACATAGTTATATGTTAGGAAAAAAAAACAAGAAAAAAGGAAAACGGGACAATATTTATTACGCTAATTATACATTGTGAAATTTCAGGATCATCTGTTGCAACAACTTTCAATAAATACTTAATTTGATTAAATTATATGACAACAAGTTTATTAAACTGAAAGTAAGCAGTAAAATTAAAACTTAAAACGAACAGAAATTATTACGCACATGAGTGGGGTTGCCCACCCCCCTCAACACCTCACTCTTCACGCTAAAGTTATTTTAGTAGTTTGAAAACAAATTCTTATTGTTCTAAATAAACGAACCTTATGTTTGAGAAGTCGTTCTTAAGGAAGTGGGACAAAATTGGAAATTTAGCGTAAAGAGCGGGGTGTTGAGAAGGGGTCAACCCCCTACTATACGTAATAGTTTTTGTTCTTTTTAAGTTTTAAATTTGCTCCTTACTTTTAGTTGAAAAAACTTAATTTTTTATTTAACTTCTGACCCTTTTTAAAACAAAACAAGGAAATCTTGCTCCACAGAAAAATCCCTCCTCCCCAGGAGTACATCGTCTAGACAATTCAATCCTTGTCTAAATTTACTAGGGACTGTTACCCTGAACATTTTGACGCGTAATATTGAGTAGGCTATGAACAAGCGACACTAAAAGAATTTCGTATGGGGATTCTGGAAAATTACCCCAGTGTATAATTTCCCCTGAAAAATTCCCACCCTGTAAAATTTCCTCCCCTTGGAAAATCCCCCAAGAGGATATATCCCCCCACCGAAAAATGTATGCATACTTTGAAATAACAAATACTATACGTATGGGCAAATTTTATAACTTAAAGATCTTTGACCAGGGGCTGTGGAAGGTGGTGTTTTCTCCAAAGATGCTGACAAAAAACGGTCATCTCAAAATTTTGATAGGACGATTTTGAGAAAAAAGGCTGTGGGATGGGTCCTAATGCCTTCAATCGTTTTTGTTACTTATGAAGGGCACTAGAACGTTTAATTTCCGTTCGAATGAGTCCTCTCTCGATGTTCTAGGACTACTTGGTGGATATGGTCACCCCTAGGGAAAAAAACAAACAAACAAACACGCATCCGTGATGTTTCTTCTGGCAACAAAATACAAAATTCCACATTTTCAAACAGTTCGTGGTAACGAATTGTAAGTAAGGAGCAACTCGGCTCAATAGTAACCAAAACTCTAAAAAACGGTAACTTGAACCGAATAGATAAATTAAAAGAAACTAATTATTAAGCTGATTTCAACTATATAAGTTTCATCAAGTTTAGTCTTACCCATCAAAAGTTACGAACCTGATAAAATTTGCCTTATATTTAAAATGGGGGAAACAACCAACTAAAAGTCACAGAATCTTAAGGAAAATCTCACTATCATATTCAGCGTATCAAATTCTACTGTAGAGATTTCAAGCTCCTATCTGAAAAAATGTAGAATTTTGTTGTTGTTGTTTTTGGCCAGAAGAAAGATCACGAATGCGTGTTTACTTGTTTGTTTGTTTTTTTGTTTTTTTCCAAAGGGTGATCGTATTGACCAAATGGTCGTAGAATATTGCCAGAGGACTCATTCAAACGGAAATTAGAAGTTCTAGTGCCCTTTTTGAGTGACCAAAAACATTAGAGGACAGCTAGGCCCCCTCCCACGCTACATTTTGCTCGAGGAATATTTCATGGGGAAGTGGAATTTTCCATAAAGGAGGCGCCAGAATTTCCAGCGTTATTTAGAAAACGATCAGAAATTAATTTAAAAAAATCTTTTTCAACTGAAAGTAAGGAGAAACATTAAAACTTAAAACGAACAGAAATAATTATGTGTATGAGGAGGTTCGCTCCTTCGTCAATACCTCACTCTTTACGCTAAAGTTTTTTTTTGAACTTTCAAAAGAGCTTTTTATTCTAATTAAACGACCTTTGTGATTCAGAGGTCGTTCTTAAAGAAGTGGAACAAAATTCAAAATTTGGTGTAAAGAGCGAGGCATTGACGAGGGGGCGAACCCCCTCATATACGTATTAATTTCAAATCGTTTTAAGTTTTAATGTTGCTCCTTACTTTCAGTTGAAAAAACTTGTTTTTTTTATTTAATCGCAGATATGACCTTGTAACCTCTACAGTAAGGTTCTTTGATACGCTGAATCTGGTGGTGTTATTTTCATTAAGATTCTATGACTTTTAGGGGGAGTTTCCTGCTGTTTTGGAAAATCAGGCAAATTTTATCAAGCCTTTAATAGGTAAGACTGAACTTAAGTAAACTTTGGAATCAGCATAATACTACAATTCTTTTGATATATCAATTAACTAAAAAAAACAATTTTTTTTAACTGAAAGTAATGAGCGACATTAAAACTTAAAACGAACAGAAATTATTCTGTATATGAAAGGGGCTGTCCCCTCCTCAACGCTCGGTCTTTAAGTTTGTTATTGTTTTAAAAAATGAAGTTGTGAGACAGATTCACACTTTAGCGTAAAGAGCGAGGCGTTGAGGAGGGGACAGCCCCTTTCATATACGGAATAATTTCTGTTCGTTTGATGTTTTAATGTCGCTCCTTACTTTCAGTTAAAAAAAAAAACTTGTTTTTTTTGGTTAATTTCTGAACGGTTTTGAATTAATGCAGCTTTGATTTTGGCTCACCGTACATGAATAATTAAAACGAAATTCGCATAATAATTTTCTCTTTTTCGGCTAATTGGCTTTCTCGAAATTTTGGTCTGACGTAACTTACGAATTAACTTACGTAACGAATTTCTATATTCTTATGTTTTTATTCCGTATATCAGGGAGTTCTCTCCCAAGTCAGTACCTCGCTCTTTACACTAAACTTCGAATTTTGTTCGAATCACAGACCCCTGAATCACAAAGGCCGGTTAATTAGAATAGATAGCTCTATTGACTAGGGAGCAAACCCCCTCATATACGTAATAATTTCTGTTCGTTTTAAGTTTTAATGTTGCTTCTTACTTTAAGTTGAAAAAAACTTGTTTTTTCGTTTAATTTCCGATCGTTTTTTTAAAAATGCTGGGAGATCTGGTGCCCCCTTCATAGAAATTTACCTTCTCCCAAGGAAATATCCTGCCCCGCAACCCCTACTCTGACCCCGACCCCCCGCTAGAAAAAAAAATCCTCCTGAAAACGCCTGTATACTTCCCAATAACCAATACTATATGTAAACAATGGGCAAAGTTTATAACTTGTAGCCCTTCCCCCGGAAAAGGTGGGGGATTAAGTCATCCTCAAAGACATATTCATTAGATCTTCATCTATGCTGAACAAAATGGCTATCTCGAAATTTTTATTGGGTGACTTCGGGAAAAAAATGAGCGTGGGAGGGGGCCAAGTTGCCCTCCAATTTTTTGTTCACTTAAAAAGGGCACTAGAACTTTTAATTTCCGTTCGAATGAGCCCTCTCACGATATTCTAGGACTACTTGATCGATACGATCACCCCTGGAAAAAAAAAATAAATAAACAAGCATCCGTGATCTTTCCTCTGCAAAAAATACAAAATTCCACATTTTTGCAGATAGGAGCTTGAAACCTCTATAGTAGGGTTCTCTGATACGTTGAATCTGATGGTGAGGTTTTCATTAAAGTTCTATGACTTTTAGGGGTTGTTTGCGCCTTTTTTTGAAAATAAGGCAAATTTTCTCAGGCCCGTAACTTTTGATGGGTTAAACTAAACTTGATGAAACTTATATATTTGATTCTAATTCTTCTGATGTATCTATTGGTATAAAAATTCCGTTTTTTAGAGTTTCGGTTACTATTGAGCCGGGTCGCTCCTTTCTTACAGTTCGTTACCACGAACTGTTTGATTAGTATCAAAGTTTCATTTTTTTTTATCGCTACTGAGCCAGGTCGCTTCTTACTTACCTAAATGCCGATATCTAAATACTTTATCTAACGAATAGTCGTAGAAAAATAAGAAAAATCTTTTTTCAAAAGATAATTTAAGATCTAGTTTCCTTTTTTAGCACCTGGACCAGCTCCTCCATAAGAAAAAGTTGTTTTGACAATAGTGTGCTGTAAAATGACAATTTTGGCTCAAATAGTGCCACAAGATCACCAAAGGAAAGCTATTAGGTAGTTTTTTTTAGTTTGTTAGTTCACAAGTTTCTTCATTTGAAAAAACTTGTGAACTAATAACTAATTTAAGATCGCCATGTTCAAGCACAAGAACAGTTAGAATGGGGCAATCTACAGATTAATAATATAATTAATAATTATAATCTGGTAGATAGCATAAATCTACCAGATTATAAGGTTGTACCTTGGCACAATGACCCTCTTCTCTCTTAAGCAAATCAATAAAAAAACACTAGTTTCTTCAAATGAAGAAACTTATTCAACTACATTTTTCACCACTTTTGTATATTTTGTCCCAACTAATTTAAGACCGCCATGTTCAAGCACAAGGACAATTGGAATGTGACAGTCTACTGATTAATAATATAATTAATAATAATAATCTGGTAGATAGCATAAATCTACCAGGTTACAAGGTCATACTTTGGCACAATGGTCCATCTAGTCCAATAAAAAAAAATATAAGTTTCTTCAAAAGAAGAAACTTGTTTCGACTACTCTTTTCGCCAATTTTTTATTTTTCATCCCAGTTAATTTCAGACCGCCATGCTCAATCACAAGGATACTAAGTCTTGGGAGACTATTCCAATTCACTGTAAAAGACTTATGGCTAAAGACAGATTCAGTCTTATGGGATACTAAGTCTTTTGCAATATATGTTAACAATGAAAGCGCTTATTGGTGTGAGTTTTTCTTGAAATGATACAATTTTTTCTTCAAATGCTTAAAAGAGCAATCGATACACATAGTACATGCAATTACACATGGACTGCATCTACTGCATTCCTAAATGCTTTCAGTAAAGCGCTGTGAAATTTTAGCTAAAAGAGCGGTAGGGTAAGGGGTGAGAGGACAGCCCCTCGTCCTTGTTAACGAAGCACTTCCAACCCCCACCTCAATTAACAGATACAAGTATCTTATTTACTCATTGCCATTCAAAACATCTGAATTTGGATCACTGAGCTTATGTTTTACTTTAATTTCCACTTAACAGAAGACGTTTGGAAATTAGTACAAAGAACAAGGAGCTAAGGCCTCTCCCATATACTTGAATTAGTAGATATGGCCCGGAAGTATGCGCTTCGGTCACCTTTGACATCAGTAGACGTGGAAAATTTCAGGTTATGGTTCCATTCGTGAAAACACAGTAAAATTTTAGCGCTAGTAAAGCTCAATAATGAAAATTCTCCAATAAAGAAACAGCAGGATGAAGACATCGAAGTCAAAAGATGCAAAACGTAGGCTAAATGAAAACTCAAGGATTAGAGAAGCTTCTAAATTTGTCACTGGATCCCAATTCAATACGATGATAATATTTTCTTTTGTCTGTTTGTGTGATGTTGTTATATTTAACCCTTTTTCTTAAGCAAAACGTAGAAATAAAACAGGAGGTTCATTTATGTTCACATTTGTCCCTTGTCTCCCATCAAAGTAGCAAGATTTCACAATTTTGTTAGCATTTTCTAAAAATTTTTTCGTTTTTTGCTTTTGTTATAAGCTTGTCTTTCCTTCTAATAAAATTTTTGGTTCAATTTCTGTACAAATTTCTGCGTTGGCTAAATGTAAAAGTCCAGTAATATAATTCATTTGATTGATAATAACAAAGCGCACTGAATCAACTTATATCATAGGCAGCGCAATAGCGCTGCCTTAGTAAATAATGATGTTGGTACAATGTAATATTTATTTATTTTTCTCGTTGGTTGGCTTTACACCAGGGCGCTTCATATCCAAGGATTTGTCGTAGACACTTCGAAAAGGGCTCATTCGCTCGGACATTGGAAGGGCTTGGGCCCTTTTTAATAAAAGAAAGTGATTGAAGGGCAACTAAACCCCTCTCATGCCCATCATTTCCCCAAACACATCCAATCAAAATTTTGAGATACATATTTTATTCAACATAGTTAAAAGTTATAGAAATTAGGTCTTAGAGGATGACAAACCCCCGCAGCCGTCAGGGCAAGGGTTGTAAGTTAGGCCCTGGGGGTATATAAGGTTCTTATAGATAACGTTGTCGTAGAAACTTCAAAAAGGGCTTATTCGATTAGGAATTAACCGTGCTAGTGCCATTGTTAACATTCAAAAGTGATGGGAGGGCAACTGACCCCCTCTCACGCCCGCCATTTCCCACACCACATCCAATGAAAATTGTGAGATAGTCATTTTGTTTAACGGAGTTGAACGTTCTGGAAATTATGTCTTTGAGGATAGCTCCCCCCCCCACGACAGCCCTCGTAAGGGTTGTAATTTATGCCCTGGGGGCATATCAGGGTAGCCGTAGAAACTTCAAGAAGGGCTCATTCAATTGGAATTTGAATGG
>JAQQPU010005147.1:29841-48667 GCA_029168905.1 Artemia sp. Kazakhstan ARC1039 | reverse complement strand
GGTGTTTCCCCCGTTTTTCTAAAATCTGGCAAATTTTCTCAGGCTCGTAGCTTTTGATTGGTAACATAAAACTTAATTAATTTTTATGTATTTGGAATCAGCATGCAAATTAAGTTCTTTTGATGCATCTAAAATTTCTTTTTTTTTAGGGTTTCGGTAACTATTGAGCCGAGTCTCTTTTTTCTTACAGCTAAGTTTTAAGACATGCAGAATTACAAGCTTTTTCGTTCTTTCTAGGGCCGCATATTTAGTCACACCATTTTTTTGTATGTATAGGGATCTACTTGATCCAAGAACTTTCAGATATAAGTTTCAAGCTAATAATAAAATTTGGGGGGGCTAGTTTCGGGATCCCTACCTCTAACCTATTTTTTTGCTTAAGGGTTCCAGTTGCATAGGAGTTCAATGGGGTAAGTTTCAGACCATTAGGATAAAAAAAAATTGACCATTTATGGGAGAAACTAATTTCTGTATATTTTTGCTATTCAATGGGGTGCTGTTGACTAAAGGGCTTAAGAACATAAGTTTTGAGAGAATCAGAAAAATTTTCGAGGGGATGTGCGCTTGTCATTAAACAATTTTGCCATATTAGGTTTCCCTTCACCCAGTGATTTACAGCTTTAAACTGATTAGACAAGACATATTTCCTGGTCCTTTTCTGGGTCCCCTAGCATTCTTGTTACTCCTAAAACAATGTTTGGTTTCCTTACTCAAGGCAACGATTCTTGTAAGTTTGAAGCTAATCCGAGAAAATTGTTGGTAGGACCAATTTCGGGTATATATTTGAGGAGCTCTTGTCCCAATTAACTTTTGGTTTGCGATTTTCTGGCTCTATTTTTCGAGGATTCTTTTTTTAATTTGTCTTTTGAAGTGGGGTTCCCAAATTCAAAGAATACAAGAATAAGGATGTAAATCACCGAAATCAAAATTATTTCTGTCCATTAGGATCCATTTGGTCCAGGCACTTACAGTATTAATGTGCAGCCTGTTCATAATAAAAAGTTTATTGGCCGTTCCTTGGGTCCCATTTTTAGAAGACTAATATTTTGCTCTGTTTTTCCTTCTGAGTTTGGGTTCTCTTAGCTAAGGGACTTAAGTATACATTTTTTGAGCCAATCGGGCAAAGAAACTTTTCTAGCCTTTTTTTGGAACCTCTTTTGAGGGTCCCAAAGTGGGCCTGAGTGTTCAAAAATCCTGTGCGTCCAAATAATATTTTCAATGCATTAGTTTTCTCTTGGCACAAGAACTCATGGATATATGTTTAAAACTGACCAGAGACAAAGATTCTTGGCCAGTTTCTGTGTCCCCCAATATCCTCCATCTCCCTCCCCAAAAAAATTATGTTCCTGTTGATCCAGGGGACAATTCTATAAGGTTTTGAGCCAGGCCAAGGCAAACCTGTCCCCTTAATCTGCTATAAAACCTATGTGTAATCGTTTGAAAATCTAAATAATTTACAACCCTTGTCCAAAGAACTGGGGAGGGGGATTTCATGTAATCTCTGAAACCATAGCTAATGAACTTTTTGAAAGTATTTAACAAAACAGCTGTCTTTTATCAAATTTCTTGGAGGATATGGACAGGGCAGCGCAAAAAACTGTTTCAGAGCAGGGCTGGCGACTCTCTTATGACTTTTGATCCTTGAAAGAGGCACTAGAACAATTATTCTCTAACCGAAATAGTCGCTTTTAAAATACCTATGATCATCTCTTCCCAAAAAAAACTGGTTGGAGAAAAGAATAATTGTAAGAAAATTAAACATGGGATGCACACGGTTCTTTACCAAAAGAATCCCTGAAAATACACTGAAATCGCTTAAAAAATAAATCAATAGATTATTACACTATTGTTTCTAATTAGAAGCAAAACGATTATAAAGGATTACAAAAGCCACAAAATATCATTTCAGAACTTTATGTTTTCCAAATTAAACTTTTGAGCCACCAAAATGTTAATCTTTTTCTAAATAATTAAAACTTTCTTTTCACAAAACTTCATCTCAGAGAAAAAATATGAGTAGGCTCTTTTTCAAGAATCACAGCACTGAAATTAACTTACATGCTTCAAAGAATATCCCTATTGTTTAACAAGGTAAAAGAATTCTCTTTCTCGAACAAACACTTAAAAACAAAAGAAAGAAAAGACTTTCTGATTATTCAGCTGCTGTAAGCGGTGTTTCAAATACCACTTAAAATCTCTTTCAAAAAAGCTGATGAGTCCAGGACAAAATGTATAAAGGAAACAATTCAACATTAAGATGTAAATAAATTAAATAGATTAAAGGAGGAGCATGCATCGAAAATCTAAGCCTTTATTATTATTAAAAGGAAATACAGTGGAGTGAAATAATTTGGAGTGAAAAATATTACATAGCCGGTGTCCCTTGGCACTCCGGATGTAGTCCCGTCTTGCCCACACCCCCAATAAAAATGGTGGAGCTACGCCCCTGAGGAAATAGTATTCAAATGATTAATAAAAAGTGTTAACAATTTTCTAGTTTATTGAGGGATTCAAAAAGCTTCTGTACTAAAAGTCTGACGACTTCAAAATTCACATTTTGCTCCATTTAAGTTTCTTTTTGTTTTTCCCCATCCGACTCATCCTCCAAAATATATTCACCTCTTAGTAAATTTGTATGTGCCTAGGAGGCTTGGATTCAAACCGAAATATCTAAAATTTAGTAATTTCTCGAGAAAATAAAAATTAGGTTGTTAAGCTTTTAAAAAAAATTCCTTTTTCTTTTAGAACATAAGGTTTAAAGTTGTATCAATTAATATGAGTAGCTGAGGGATATGCCCTTAAATTGGACAATATTTCATAGAATTATTTTTTATAGTCTTTGAGCAAGAAAAATAGAGGGGAGGCAGCTTACTCTAAGTCTTTGCTGTTAAGTTGGCTATGACACAGGAACAGAAAAGTTTTCACCATATTTACGTTGGCATTTGACGTTCAAATGGACCTTAAATTAGAAGTGGTGCCTTTGTAAAATCACATTTTTTTTTTAACTGAACCTTTAACTTTTGCCTCGGCTTGTGTTTTTTCATTATGAAAGACATATCGCCGAACCTTTGTTTCTTTTAATTGTTCAGGTGGTGGGACAAAAACTTCTTTTTCTCCCAACGATTTATGTATTCCAGGTTTTTGATTTTCCAAGGTAAGGAAGGCATTGGCGACCACCTTTGTTTCTTTTAATTGTTCGGGTGGTGGGACAAAAACTTCTTCTTTTGCCTTGGCTTGTCTTTTGTGATATAAAAGACATATCACCCAGCCTTTGCTTCTTTTAATTGTTCAGGGGGTGGGACAAAAACTTTTTTTTCTTCCAACGATTTATCCAGTCCATATTTTTGATTTTCAAAGGTATGGTAGATATTAATTAAACCTCGGCTTATCTTTTGTCATTATGAAATACATATTGTCAAACCTTTTTTTTCTAACAAAGTTGTGGTAGGCCTTATCTATGTCAATATCCCAAACCCAATCATCATCGCTATCATTTTCAACTTTGACACATTTTGATTCTCGCTGTCCAGGCTGATTTTCATTGACTCGCTGCTCTTCATTTTCATAGTTGACTCCCTCACTTGTTCGGTGTCGTATGTCTTCTAACCGCATGTGTCTTTGCTCTTCATTTTCATTTATAACTGGCTCTTATTTTCTTTTTTGCATATTTTCTAACCGTCCGTGTCTTTGCTCTTCATTTTCATTTTAACACATTTTTGGATTTTGACTACTTCAGACAATTTAGCAATTGCCTTTGCTTTAGCTGTCCGTATTGGTGTTGTCGTAATTGATGGTTCAGTTTGTCGGATTTCACATCTTATTACGTTTGATAGTTCAGGTTTTGGCTCAAAAGAATATCATTTATAGTAACTGCAACTGCAAGTTTTCATTTTTTGGGCCTTCCAACAGACATTATATTATATAAATAACTGTTGCGTTGGAAACTCAACAATCTTATTTATGATATGCGTGACATCATATAAGAAAATACTTATATGATGCCATATATGATGTCATAAGTAATGCTTATATAATGTACTAACATAGTGTATGACGTAATTTGCAAAAACCAAAATTAAGGCTCTTAACAATTTTTCTCAGACTTCTGACCTATCTAGATCGTTGTTTTAATGCGAGAATATCCCAAGATATCAATTTTCCCCAAAAAATATGGAGCCGTTTTCAACAACATACATACGTGCATGCATACATAAACGATTATTGCTCTCATATAAGGATATATACTCTTTTATTTTATTTTTTTATTTTTTGCACCTGTTTCCTTTTATTTCATTTCAAGATGTTCACAAAAAAAAGAAAATTCCTACCGGCTTCAATAGAAGGCGAAATTGCCAATTGGTCGGAAATTTTTGTCCATGAAGTCACCACAAGGTAGTCATTTGAGATGCTTTTTCCTTTACAGCGTAATAAAGCGGTGTTGTTTTTCAAAGTAGTGGTATCTTCAACGGAGATGGAAATATCTGACGACATAACTAAAATAATAAACCATAAGGTAGCACACGCATACAGATAGGGGGTAGGCTCGTCCATACCCTTGGAAATTTTGCAAAATGTGCGACTTTTTCACCTTTTTCTCTGCCAAATTTTTCTACTACACTGAAATAACTCCAGAATTATTTGATCAAAGAAAGAACAAAGAGCAGTTGGAAAACTCAATACCACTTGAATCCCATCCCGCTACTTCGAGGAACATTTTAGTATTATTTAATTTATCTTCCGTGATTCTTTATTTATTTACCTCTGTTTTTATTTTTGATTTATCTTCGACTAAGAAAGAAACATCTGGCTATATCATAAAAATAAAACAACAACAGAAACACAAACTAACCCGGTCACATACAAATTACTCTTTGGGTGGATCCCCCTTCTGAAAAATCGTACATACAATTTCTCCACAATATATTTTCCGAAATGTCGAGTCCTGGGTACTAGTACGTATTTTTCAGATGTGTTAAATGCAAAAAAATTCACTCTCTGCATTCACCTTTCTGAAGAATAGACATTAGGTCCAATAATTAATAGATTTGGGGAAGAACCGACCTCCATAGAACCTGGAACAAGGGTCTTAAATCATAGACATTGCCAGTTGTTTACACACAGGTGTTATAATGGAAAGTAGCAAAAGGAATAGTACTTCTTGGCCCCAAAACCCTATCTAAGCAACGCAATCTCCTTTTCAGCTATTTGAGTGGTCGTAGGAGGTTTTTTGCATATTGAGGAAGGGTGGGGAGAAAGCAACGGATAATAGGAGGCAGATGGGACAAATCGCTGCGCTGTATAGCGGGGTGACGTGTGAATTGTAAGGGTTTTTTATTGTATTAACCATTCTCTACACTTTTCTTTCTAAGGAGAACCTTGTCATCAATCACAGGTAGCAGGCTGTTTTTAAGTTTTATAATTATATCATATTTTTAATTTATTAATCAAACTGACAGAAACGCAATTTAGTGTTTACCTTCTAACCATCCCCCACAAATAAGCATCTTGGCGATTTTTGGAGCTTAGGGTACGTAAAGATGAAAAAGTAAGGTTAGGAGTAAAAAACGAGTGTATGACAACGTAAAAAGCTTGTTTAGGAAGAATATTTATAAAAATTAACTTGTGTGAAATTAATAAAATAAAGCTTTTTGAATGCTATTGCTTGGTTTAGGAGTGTACGTGAAGCCGAAAAAGTAAGGTTAGGAATGAAAAAGGAGTTTACTCTAATGTAAAAGGCGGGTTTATGAGGAATGTAAGAAAAAGAACTTTGAAACTAATTAAATAAACCCTTTTGTACAGTATGTCGTGATGTAGGAGTATACGTAAGGTTGAAAAATGTAAGGTTATGAGTGAAAATAGAGTCTACACCAATTTAAAAAGCAGGTTTAGGAGGAATGTAAGAAAGAAAAACTTGTTTGAAATTATTTAAGTAAAGCCTTTTGTATTGCTTGGTGTAGTAGTATATTTAAAGCAAAAACGTAAGGTTATGAGTGAAATAGATGTATGCCTACGCAAATATAAAAACTGGTTTAGGAGCAATATAAAGAAAAAAACTTGTTTTTCAATAGATATTCTTTTGAATAGAATTGCTTGGTGTAGAAGTATGCGTAAAGCCGAAAAAGTTAGGACTTAAAAAGATTAGGAATGAAAAAGGTGTGTGTAGGATGTAAAAACAAGTTTTGGAGCAACACAAAGAAAAAAGCTTAAATTAAAAAAATCAGACAGAGCGCTTGGTTTCCCGAACCCCAGATGGGCTAAGACCCAACAACAGGGAAATATAGACTCCCTCGATTGCTCTGGAAAATAATACAAACAGTGAAATATTCTGAGACATCACGCTAATCTGTAAGAATCAAAAGATGAAATTATGCATAAGAAATGTACGAGGTAAAAATTAGAAAGAAGGTGTAAATTAAATAACTTACATTCTAACCATACGATAAGGATTAATTTTAAATTTAATGTTTTGATTCATCTTGGGTCTTGGATGCCAGTGAATTATTTCTTAGAAGGAAAACAGGCACAAATTCGTTCACGAGGAACGAATGCGATCAAACATCTAACAAAGAACTTTTGTTAAACTAAAAAGGAGGATGACATTGTTTCTGAATATTACTAAGATCTTTGCCTTTGTTTGAATTTCAAGAGTTCAAATGAAAGGGGTTCAAATTCACAACATTTTACATCCCTCTCTCTTTCAAGGGGAGTTTGTTTTGTAATGATTGAATGAAGTTCATTTTGCAAAGAATTTTACGATGGCAGGGTTTTGCCAAAATTAGGAGCAGTTTTGGAACCAATCTGAAGCTTAAGAACCATGCGGATAGACGAAGGCTATAACACTTCGGAAGAAACAAACTAAGCAAAAAGGAAAAGGGGTCTATAAAGTAAAAAGAAAAGCGGGTCTATAGTATAAAAAAGAAAGTGGGTCCGCTATAAACAGCAGACCGGGGTAGAAAACTCGAGCCACCGACCATAGCAAGCGCAGCAAGTAGACAAAAGCAGATTCAAAATCTTTTTATGAGAGCTAAAGGTCCAAATGAGTAAAGCGAGTTGAGAATAGACGGCGAAGGCAAACCTTTCACTAATAACAGTTGAATCAAGGTTTGTTTCTATAAATAACCATAAATCAGCTTCAAAAACACTCGCAGATATAATAATTTCATAAATTATTTATAAAGCAATATGGGAATACATTCTCAGCAAAGAGCAACCACTATTAGTGTTGAACTCTCAATTCATATTGGTTGGAAATTATTAGAAAACTTCCTTGAATTGGCTCTGTAAAGAGAAATTCCAAGCATATCTACGAAGAAATATCCTGCAGCTAGTAATCTAAAGGAAAGCTTTAGGATATATCTGGCATTAGACGGGACAAATTAAACTCCGCCGAAAGAATGGGCCCCTAGAACTAAAACAACTGTTTTAAGAGAAAGGAAGGTAAAATACTCTCTAAAGGGCTACAGAAAGGAAGAAAGGAAGGGCTACAGAAAGGAAGAAAGAAAGGGCTACAGAAAGGAAGGAAAGGAAGGTAAAATACTTTAGAGGCTAATTGGTTTGAGCTTAATTTGAAGGAAACTAAGTAATTAAAATGCATAGAGAGGCCTACAGAAATCACAGGTCTATTCATCAAGACATATTTATAAGGCATAAATGAATGAATCATTTTATTACGTGACTGCACCAAGTAGGTATTTCACGCTACAATACTATATAACTACATTTACACGCAAACACTAAAATACTTACAAAAAAAAAACAAAAACAAAAAACAAAAAAAACAAAAAAAAAAAAAAAACTACACATTCACTAAACACTCCACAGAAAACTTTCTCAATAACCTCAAACATCAAATCTATTTGTGCTATACAGGAATTTCTTCACTATGCTCCTAGCATTTTTATCACCAATTATCAAACTTAAATCAAAAGGGAAGCTAACATTATGTTCTCTCAATTAAAAAATCATATTAAACATCTGACAAACATAAAAAGGACAATCATACAGGACATGCTCACAGTTTTCTATACATCCACATTCACACGTTGGGCTATCCGTCATGCCTATTCTATGTAAAAAATAATTCAGTTTCGAATGGCCTGTTATAAACTGAGTTAAGATATAGCTTGGTTCAAGTTTTTGCGCACAAATTAAATCTTCTTTACATTTGAAAAATCTAACAGGCCAACTACTCATATAATTTTCAAATATTACATACGATTTATTATATAGAGCATTTTTTAAAACACTACGGTTCAGTTGGAAAGGTGAAAAATAATTTTTCATCAGAAACTCAAATCCTAGTAACTCAGCAACTATTTCATCGGTAAAAACGCTATGATCAACGGAGTATCTATTTAAAGGAAAACTAGGATGCACAATATCTGGCCAAAAAGGGGGACGTCCCTTTTTAACAAACCTCATCACTGCCAGTTCTATTGCTCTTAGACCGATTGGTAGGACACCAGAAAGGGCTGTAATAACATGATTTTGAGTAGTTCTAAACGACTTTGAAATACTAAGGGTCGAACATCTTTGTGCTGACTGTAACATATTCTGTATATTTTTTTTTCTTAAGGCCCCAATCCATACTGGAGCAGCATACGAAATATTACTTTCAATCACTGACTTATACAATTTTCTAAGAGCGAAAGGCTTTAAGCCCCAGGTCATCCTTGCCGCGCTTAAAAGACGACTCAAATATTTCTTAGCTTCATTAATTCTGCATGTTACATGTTCTGTCCAAAGAAGTTTCCTATTTAAAATTACACCCAAATATCGAACTTTATCATTAACTTCAATAGTGTCGCCTCCAAATACTAAATTAACGTGGGGTGTTTTATGTCTATTTGTGAATAAGACGGCCTCTGTTTTTAATGTGTCAAATGTTAATTTATTATTTACTGCCCACTTATCAAAACTCTCGAAAATCTTATTTGCTACTTTTTCCAGTGTACTTACATTCTTTGCTGTAATAATAGCACATATGTCATCAGCGTATGCTTGAATCAAACAATTTTCATTTATATTAATTTCAAGAATATCATTAATATTAACAAGCCAAAGAAAAGGAGATAGAATTCCACCTTGTGGACATGACTTTTCTAGTAAATGTAAGTTTCCATTTTCATATGCGACTGTTCGATCTGATAGATAACTATGAATTAATTTTATTAAGCCAGAAGGACATTCTTTTTCCTTTAACTTTTTAATAATTCCTGGATGCCAAGCATTATCGAACGCCCCTTTTATATCAAAAAATATACACAATGTAAATAACTTCTTCTTTTTACTTTTTTCAATCATAGTCACCAAATTATCAGCCGCATCTACCGTGCTTTTATTTTTCGAAAAACGAAACTGATAATCAGAAATCCAATTTTTATCATTACTTAAATTATTCAGTCTACCCATTATTAACTTCTCAAAAATTTTTCCTAAATTAGAAAGCAGACTTATAGGGCGATACGATCGGGCGTTACCGTCATTTTTCTTACCCTTTTTATTTATTACAATCACATTAGCCATTTTCCAATCTTTAGGGAAATACGAAACTTTCAAACACGCGTTTAAAATTTTCAAAAGAGATGGTGCAATTACATTCATATTTTTTTTCAAAATTAAATTTAAGATTCCATCATGGCCTGGGGCTTTCATTGGTTTTAATTTTTTTATAATTTCTAAAAGGTCTTGAAACCGAAAATCCTCGCTATTTTCTACATCTTCTTCTAATATCTGCTTTACTTCTTGTCGAATTGTATGATGATAGCTATTGTCATCTGATATCTCATCTTTCGTGAACCACTTATTTAAAAGTACATCCCCAGCTTCAGTTATTGAATTCGTAAAAGTGCCATCACTCTTTTTAATATGGATAGGCTTTGCAGTCCCACCCTTCAACCTACAAATCTTATGAATCGTATTCCACGGATCCGTAGTCCCCCTTTCTTCACAAAAACGCCTCCAATCTTCTTTTTTAGCCTTCAAAATTTCCATCTTATATTTACTTTTAGCATTTTTCATATTTAATTCGCTTTCTATCGATCTTGATATTTTAAAAATTCTCGTATTACGTCTATATTCTTTCCATAGTTCACTTAATTGTGGTGTCCACCAGTGGCAGTATCTTTTTTAAAAATTATTATGATACATAGGAGTCGATTCTTTTATAGCATTCTGTAATAATTTAGTTAAATGATTAACGGCTGAATCAATTGCTTCTTCTGAAGCCAAATTACATGCAAAAACTTCATCAATACGGTTCAGTAAAACAGCACTAAATACGTCCCAATTAGTCTTCTTAAAATTATATCGCTGGTTCACATTTTTCTCTCTAATCTCATCATTAAAACTGAGATCAAAACTTATATACAAATGGTCTGACAGTGAAGGAGGGTCTTGTAGCACTCTTCAATTTTCAATATATGTCAAAAGTTGTATACTAGCAATCGTTACATCTGGGCTATAATAATGATGAAAATATCTTGGTGAATCAGGATCATTAATAACAAGAAGTTGTTTACAAGTTACAAAATCCTTTAATTCTTTTCCTTTATGATCAGTAGAAACACCGTTCAGCCACATTGGACTTTTAGCGTTAAAATCCTCACCTATCACGTAAAAAGAATTACACATTCTATCCAAAATACTCATCTGATAATCTAAGGACTGCAGCGAAGGGGAGCAATATACTGATGACACTCTAATGATTCTTGACCTCAAGTAAATAGATACGGTGACACACTCGTTTGTAGACTCATCATAATGAATATCACACTTAAATTCTTTTTTAACTAATACTGCAGCACTAAAGAATCTTTTCTCAAAATCAAACTTTGAGAATACTGCATAATCACTTGGTAAACATGTTATTTTTCCGAACTTGTTGACATACGGTTCTTGTAACAATACCACATCTGGTTTTAGGTCGCAAAGTGTTTTCTGAAGCTGAACTAGTGCGCTATAAGAGTGCTGAAGGTTAATCTGAAAAAATGTCAGTTTGTTTGCACTAAGCAAGTCATTTTGAGTATTCAATTATACTGAATGTTCTTCTTGAGACGATCCATGATTTTGCGAGCAATTGGGCATTTTTTAAATTCATAGGATGCATGTGGCTCAGATTTGACATTTTTTTTATTACATGACCGACACACCGGGTGAGTTGTAAAAGGTTTTTCACAGTCCTCGTAAGCATGGTTACCCATGCACCATGAGCACGCAACATCACCCTTACAAACCGAACGTTTATGACCATAGAGACAGCATTTCGTACATCGAATGATGTTGATGTGATCCTCGCATTCAGCCATTAAAAACCCGAACTTAAGTCCACGATTTGAAATGATTTTCTTCCGTAATACTGGGCTGACTTCAATAATCACGTTTTTTCTCGTTCCTCTTTCCACAACACTGATAACCTTGAAGGTTTCTCCTTTCGCTACGAGGTCTTTAACTGAGGGGTTCGAGTCCATCACACAACTCATGCAATCTTCGCGTGTTGCGTAACCTGGTATTTCTTTCGCTACCATTCGTGGGAGACGCTTCGTGACTGGTTTTGGTTTGAACTGCAACTGTTCGGATTTTTCTGTTAAAACCATGAGGGCTTCATCTAAGTCATTTTTGCTCTGCATTTCAAGAATATATTTACCTCCTCGTCCCGGTACAATTTTCTTTGCTCCGAACTTTATGTTATCCCCCTTTAGCACTTGGGATATCTCTTTGGTAACATGTTCAGTATTTTGATTTCTCTGAGATCTGTTCCTTCCATCTTGGTTCTTTAGGGTAGTGTTCATTGGTTCGAGGACCAGGCAATGCGACTCGGGTCCTTTTGCTACGCTGGCATACGACCGGGCCTGATTCTGAATGATGGGTGAACTTTGACGAATTTCTTGCAACTCGGTCTGTAATTCGACAATTTTTTGCAGGTACTTATTCTTGTTACGGAGAAGCTCTGAATTTTCTTCTATTACAGTCTGGTGCAGAGCCAGGATCTGGTCGCATATTTCTCTAACATTATCTTTCCCACCAGGGACTTTTTTAACGTTTCCGAAGACCTCTTTCAGAAGTCTCAGTAATGCAACGACGCTTTTTTGTTGATCGACGGGGCATAAACTTTCGTTTTCATTTTGGCCGCCGGTATCATTGCTCGAAGCCATAGTCACTGTCACTCGTGAAAGCGAAACTCAAACCCGGTTAACGAAACTATGGTCTTGTCTTGGGAAACTAATGTTCACTGGATTGTTTTCATAATTTGCTGGTGGTTAATACACTGATTATTTCGAATAATGTGATGGATTTTGTGCCATCCTGTACTGCACTTTATTGTCTACAATGTAGTATAACTTTTATCACTGTTCACTGAAAGCTAAGCGATACATCCACTTTTTTCCGAATCTTTCTGTAATAGAGGTCTTCACACCTTGAAAGCTAAACTAAGACTCCCCATTTATAAGGCATAACGGAAGAAATATAATTGAATTTTTAATTGTATTATTTTTCAGAAATTGTTTCTGAAAACAATTGTTTTGAGCTTAATTTGAAGGAAACTAAGTAATTAAATTGCATAGAGAGGCCTACAGAAATCACAGGTCTATTCATCTAGACATATTTATGAGGCATAACAGCAGAAATATAACCGAATTTTTAATTGAATTATATTTCAGAAATTATTTCTAAAAACAATTGTTTTGAGCTTAACTGCTTTGAGCTTAATTTCAAGGAAACTAAGTAATTAAAATGCATAGAGAGGCCTACGGAAATCACAGGTCTATTCATCTAGACATAACAGAAGGCAAACAGAAGAAATATAACCAAATTTTAATTGTGTTATTTTCTTATAAATACATTTAAAAATTAGTATCAAGATACTAATAAATTCCTAATAAGATTAGGGCTAATAATAAGATTATCCAATCCATAAAAGTTCTTATAATTTTGGGGAAGCAGAACCTTCAAAGGAAGGTCGATTTGATTTGAGGCATAAGCTTAGAACATTTATTATGATCCAAACTACCATGCTGCCATTTCTGGGAAAATTGTACTAAATTAGAAAAAAAATCCTGCTAAATAGCAAATTTAGTAGTTCCGCAAAAATTTTTGAAAAAAGTTACTATGTCTGGCAAGATTAATCTGCAATACTGCACAATTTTTATTTCGATGGTAGTCTTTGGATACCTTAAATCAATAAAATAAAAAGCTTCAACTTAAGGCTTTAACTTATTTGTATGTTGGCTACAAGACAGCCAATCGGGGGGAAAAAAACTATTTTGACAGAGGACCAGACCTATATTAAAAAAAAATTGTTCCCAAACAACATGCCATCCTATTTCACTTTTTCTTTACCTTGTTCCGAGTTTTAGCATATATTTAAAAAAATCTTTGTTGAGATCAAAGTGCGCTTGAACACTTAGTCCCTCCTACGCTATCCTTAGCCTTTGGTAGCGTTCAAGTGCCCAGCAAGAGATGATAAAATCTAGGTTTATGCACTGGTGATGTAAAAAAAAGTCGATAGATATAAAGATGTATTTGTTTCCTTTCTGATGGGCTCGCACTTGTCGTCAGCAAAAGCCACGACATGTTCGTCTTTGGCCACATCAAATAAAATGGAAACCAGTCTTGAATATTTTCACCAAGACCCAGAAATTAGTTGGAGTGGCAACTCTGCAACCTAAATTACTAAACATAGAAATGGTCAGCCTCTTACATGATTAATCAAAAAAACTTTTTGTACAAAATAATTTTTTCAAAAAAAAGTAAAGAACTCCATTAAACCAAAAATGAACAAAAATAGAATCAAATAATCTACAAAGCATACAACTACCACAAATCAGTATCAATAAATAAAAGAAACCCAAAACAAACAGAAATTGAAATAAGTCAAACTCAAAACGAGCAGAAATTAATCTGAGTAGGGTTCTAAACCCTATGCCTTCTAAAAGCCAGAATATAATTTGTGCTTTACTGAAAAAAATTCAAATGAATTTGTGTTTTCTTAAAGTTATAAAAGGGAAAATATTTAAAATAATTTTTTTCACTAGAGTAAAAAGTATACTCTGGCTTTTAGAAAGCATAGGGTTTATGCTTGGTAGATTATTTGATTCTATTTTTGTTCCTTTTTGGTTTAATGGAGTTCTTTACTTTTTTTTGAAAAACTTATTTTGTACAAAAAGTTTTTTGGATTAATTTCTGTTTGTTTTATATTGGCATAGTCTTTTTCAGGGAGAAAGAGTGAGCCTCTTCTAAAGTTAAACAACAATCCCGACCATAAAAACCTTTATTACCCCCTAGGCATAACTTACAACCCTTGTCCCTAATCTCTGGGGTTTGTTTCAACCCCAAAAGCCTTGTTATATGGTATTTTGAATAGAATGGTTGTCTCAAAATTTCTATTAGACGCTTTTCGGGAAAATATGACGTGTTTGTAGGGGGGAAAGGGTAGCTACCCCCTGATCACTTTGACTCTTATAAAGAGCACTAGAGCGTCTGATTACCAATCCAATGAGCCCCCTTTTAAGTTTAGATGACCACACTTTCTATAAAAACTATATGTCCCCATGGCATTACATACAACCCTTGCCTTGAGGGCTGGGGGGATCTGTTATCCTCAAAGACATAGTTTCCAGACCTTTCTGATAGGCTTAACAAAATGGCTATATCAAAATTTTGACTGGAAGTGTTTGGGGAAATGATAGGCGTGGAGGGAGACATTTCCCCTCTGATCACTTCCGACTAAAAAAAAAGGGCACTAGTCTTCTCAATTTCCAATCGAATGAGCCCTTTTTGAAGCTTCTACGACAAAACTTTCTATAAAAACGTTATATGCCCCAATGGCATAACTTATGACCTTTGTCATGAGGGCTATGGGGAGAGGGTTATCATCCTCAAAGACATAATTTTCAGACCTTTCAACTACGTTAAAAAAAATGGCCATATCAAAATGTTGATCAGAAATGTTCGGGGAAATGATAGGCGGGGGGGGGGTGATTCTCTCTCTAATTACTTTTGACTATTAAAAAGGGCAATAGCCCTCTCAGTTTCCAATCGAAAGAGCTCTATTTGAAGTTTTTACGACAACACTTTCTATATGACATTATATGCCCCCAGGGCATAACTTACAACCTTAGCCCTGAGGGCTGTTGGGGTTTGTCATACTCAAAAACATAATTAACAGTGTTTGGGGAAATGATGGGTATGGGGGTCATTCGCCCTCCGATCACTTTTGACTGTTAATAAGGGCACTAGCCCTTTCAATTCCCAATTGAATGAGTCCTTTTTGAAGTGTCTACGACAACGCTGGCAAAGACCTAATTTCCAGAACTTTAAACTACGTTGAACAAAATATCTATCTCAAAATTTTGATTGGATGTGTTTGGGGAAATGGTAGGTGTGAGAGGGCGTTAGTTGCCCTGCAATCACTTTTGACTATTAAATATGGCACTAGCGCTTTCAATTTCCAATTGAATAAGCCCTTTTTGAAGTTTCTACGACAACGCTTTCTATAAAACATAACCCCAGGGCATAACTTACAACCCTTGCGCTGAGGGCTGTGGGGTGAGTGTCATCCTCAAATACATCCTCAAGGACTTTTCAACTACGTTGAACAAAATAGCTATCTCAAAATTTTTATTGGATGTTTTTGGGGAAATGGTGGGCGTGGGAGGGGTTTTAGTTTTTCTCCAATAACTTTTGACTATTAAAAAGGGCACTAGCCCTTCGAAGTTTCTATTACAACGCTCTATAAAACCTTATATACCCCCAGGGCATAACTTACAACCCTTGCCCTAAGGGGTGTGGGGGGGAGGGGGTTTATCATCCTCAAAAGTTGAATATTCAGAACTTTCAACTACGTTGGAAAAAGTGGCTCTCAAAATTTTGATTGGATGTGTTTGGGGAAATGGTGGGCGTCAGAGGGGGGTTAGTTGCCCTTCAATCAGTTTCGACTAGTCTATTAAAAAGGGCACTAGCCTTTTAAATTTCCAATTGAATGAGCCTTTTTGAAGTTTCTACGACAGCATTTTCGACAGCATCCTCAAAGACCTAATTTCCAGAACTTTTATCTACGTTGAACAAAATGGCTGTTTAAAATTTTTGATTGGATGTGTTTGGGAAAATGGTGAGAGTGAGAGGGGGGCTAGTTGCCCTCCAATCACTTTCGACTATTAAAAAGGGCACTAACCCTTTCAATTAGCCCGTCTCTAGGAAAACCCTTCTATGAAAACATTATATGCCACCAGGGCATAACTTACAACCCTTGCCCTGAGGGGTTTGAGGGGTTTGTCATCCTCAAAACATAATTTCCAGAACTTTCAACTACGTTGAAGAAAATAGATATCTCAAAATTTTAATTGAATGTGTTTGGGAAAATTGTGGGCGTGAGAGGGGGGTTAGTGGCTCTCTATTCACTTCCGAATATTAAAAAGGGCATTAGCCCTTTCAATTTTCTATCGAATGAGCCCTTTTTGAAGTTTCTACGACAACTCCTTCGATACGAAGTGCCCTTGTATGGAAAAAAATAATACATTGCGCCAACATCGTTTTTTACTTAGGCAGCGCGATTGCGCTACCTATGATATGTGCAGCTGATTGTATATCCCTCCAGTCTCTCCACAGAGAAGTTTTGAAATCCTTGAAAGACTGCTGAAAAACTTACAAAGTCCCTGGTCAGGGTCAGCGCTTATAGGACTTTTCTCTACTGAGCTCGCTAGTTGAGCTCGCTGAGAGTATAGGACTTTTCACTACTGCAGGGTACTTGTACTGTGGAATAAACACTGAACTCACTGCAGAATTCACATAATACTTTAAAGCTGTTTTTCAACTTGAAAAAACTAAAAACTACTTATTTAGGGGATTAGACCATCAAAATAAATTGTATAAAATAAATTTGAATTTCTGTTTTCTTGCATTTTGATCCTCTTTGGGCAAAAATGTCAATTTGCTGTAGTTTTTCAAGATGGAAGGTTCAAACCTCCTGTCTATGGGTTTTGACCATAAAAAATCTGTTTCTTATCTTAGAATTTCTACTCTCTGGCATGTTAATCCTCTTTGGGCCAAAACTGGTGTTTTGTGAAAAAAATGATTTTTTTCATTCAAATGGTAATGAAATTTAAGTACCAATTTCCTTAGTATTAGAAAGTTATTTGAAAAAACTAACTTACCATTATTAGGTAAGTTACGCTTTATCAGTCCACGGTACGCTTTTTACTAGGGTGTCGCTCACGCTGCAACCATGAAATACAATACCCTACGTTTAGCAGTACCCAAAAAGTTTATGGGGGAAAGGAAGGGGTAACGCATGTATAAAATCTTCAAATCATACCATTTGTGGTTCATCGTTTAAGAAAAACTTTACTAAGAGATTCTGCTTTTTCTTAAAAACAAGGGGCGGTCAAATCACTAATGCCTCCCCCTCCCCAAATAACAGCTTTCTTGACAACAGAAAAAAAAAACTATTATAAACGGGAACAGTTGGGTAGCTTAAATAGTTATACAAAATGGAAGGCCAATGCTGTTATTTTTCCCAGTACCTTATGGGCAAACCTTTATTAGATCGTTTAGTATTGAGGAAAATCTGCTTAGCCATCACATTCATCAGCAGAATAATCATTATAATCTTGATTACAAGACCAAGAAGGTAAATCTGTATGCACTTCAATGTCCTACTCTCGAATCCACAGTATTGGAAAAGGGCCTAGTAAAATCTTTCCTAAAGGTTTTTTTTTGTAATTTTTTTTTTCTTCACTGAAGGCTTGCGGAGGTTTTTGTTAAAATATCTGTTTTGCTTTGTTTTTTTTCTGTCATTGGTTGAAATTTATCCTTGCTAATTTTTTCCTCATTTTGTTTCTTTCTTGTTTTTTTTATCTTTGTTCTTCGTTTGTAATGTATAACAATTGTCCCACGGATGTTGACGAATAGCCAAGCCACATTGAGTAGCCAGCATTTACCATCTTTCTGACGAGAAACTATTAACAACCTTCAATCAGCCACTTCCTACTTCCTAAATCTTAGAGGGCTAAATCTTAACCCCCTTCCTCCCATGAAAAATTTTCCGATGCTCTTTGCATTAATTTTATCTTATGGTTACCATCTTCATAACGATATGTGGAACTGTTTACATTTAATTAAATTTAGAGAAAATAGTTACCAGCTTGTATTACAATTTCCACTGACACTAATTTACCATTAGCACTGGCAGCTAAACATCGATATGCAGTTGAGTGAACATCTGATCTGAACAAATTTGAAGAAAATGGTTCAATTATCAAGGAATGCAATTGGATCCTTCTTAATCCCTCTATAACAGTAGTTGGAGATCCATCCGCATTTATCCATGAGATAATTGGCTCAGGAGTGCCTTCTCCTTTACAGGTCAGAACAATGCCTCTCTCGTTAGAGTATTCGTTATGTTCTGGGGGAACTTGAGTGAATCGAAGCAATCGGTCTTCACAAGCACAGAAATCTAAAAAGAAAATGGGAATGTACCAAAATCTGAAAATAATTTTTTTATTTTTTGCTATAAGCGATTTTGTGTCTATTAGATAGATAGATAGATAGATAGATAGATTTATTTTCCATATACCAGTAAAATAATTACATAACAATCTACAAATCCCCACAAAGGCTCCATGGCCTGTAGGAGGGGGATTATGAAAAGATCAAATAAACATTAAACATTTAAACACTTAAGATTTAAACAATATAAACATAACATTAATACTTAAACATATAAACATAAGCATTTGAACTTTTAACATGTAAAGCATTTGCTTAATAAAACAAGAAAAAAAAAATAAATGAAAAAAACTATTGGCAGCAGGCAAAAGTAAAGAAAATT
>JAQQPU010005146.1:32920-43276 GCA_029168905.1 Artemia sp. Kazakhstan ARC1039 | reverse complement strand
ACTTAATACTTTTTTTTAATCATGCAGTTCCGAAGACTTAAAATCTGATCTTCATCTGGTTTTGTCCCTTGAATTTTGGTTTCATCGATTTGTGATCATATTGAATTTAGTAGCAATAAGCTAATAGAACAATATAATAATAAGCACAAAAGATACCAAAAGTCTCAAATCTTTTCAACTAGTGTGACATTTGCTCTTAATTGTCATACAATCCTTTTTTTTAAATCATGCAGTTCCGAATACTTAAAATCTGCTCTTTATCTGGTTTTGCCCTTTGAATTTCGGTTTCATCGACTTGTGATCAAATTTAATTTAGTAGCAATAAGCTAACAGAACAATACAATAATAGACACAAATGATTCCAAAAGTCTCAAATCTTTTCAACTAGTTCGACACTTGCTCTTAATTGTCACATAATACTTTTTTTTCTAAATCAGGCAATTCCGAAGACTTAAAAGCTGCTCTTCATCTGGTTTTGCCCTCTGGCAAAACCAGATGACCAGAAACACTGGAAAACCAGAAAAATTATATTTGCCCTCTGCCAAACTTACAGTGATAGCAACCGAGATATGCAATTGAATAATAGACGAAGTCACCAAAGTAAGCAAGCTATCTTTTTTTTGGGGGGGGAGGTCTGAATGTATCATATTGTCTGTCGGTACTGCAAGGGACATACTTTTTATTACCGTAAGGTCAAGATTAAGGAAGCATGTGTGCTGAATTTAAGGAATTGAAAAAAAAACAATCCTTACTGCCCTACATTTTGTGCATTGGTGTCCCTGGTGTCGAGTAGAATTTTCTTGTCGTAATTTGTCTAATTCTATGAAATACTGGTCGAACAAAGAAACCTGGGGTAATGACGACGAAGGAGCCAGATGTTAACAAACTAACAAAAACAAAGAAAAATGTAAGGACAAATAAAGGGAAAAAAGTTGTATATTGAGCTTAGAGAGGAAAATGACTGTCTCCTTCACAGTAGGTAACAGCTGATAAGTTACTATTATGAGGAGCTGCTGTCCATTGTAAGATTTAATAAGTCCGAACGAAGCAAGAAATGTGAAGGGAAAAGCTGCAATAACATTAGATGTCGTAAAATAAACTTCTTGCTCCCATAAGCCATCGTGACAAATTGACTTTCAATATTGAATTTACTGAAAGTGAAGACGGAAAGATAAGCTTTGTTTTATAACATGAAAATTTTTTTCGCTGTTGTTGTAGAAAAATCTCGCTGGGAAAAAAAAGTCAGTTTTATGAGAATCGTCCGCTAGAAAAAAAACCCTAAGCATTCGACAGATGGCAAATTCTTCTATTATTTTTTTGTTATGATTATTTACATGCATTTTGCGTGGCAGGCTTTGAAATACGTCTCTTAGCTTTAAAATTTTAATAGTTGCATAATCCGTCGAAAGCTATTGCCCCTGTAAAGTTATTGCTAAATTGTTTTTAATCCTCCAAAAAATTAAAAAAAATGCAGATGGAAGATTTTCCTTGTCTTAATTCTGTGTAATTGACGTGTGTCCGTAACATCTAGTCAATCATGGTTAGTACAACGTATACAGGTCAGGTTATACAACGGGTACCTGAGACTAGTATTTCTCCGGAGTATTTTCACAATGGAAGTAAGTTGGTTTCGGGTCATCACATGAGATTATACCCTGTTTTTTCTTCCTGCCGGGATTGAACTTAAACTTTCAAGAAAAGCTTTTTGGGGGAGGGGGATAGGGTGGCTTATAGTCTATTATTCATGACGATATCCGACGGAAACATTGGAAACCCTGAAAAACTTTCTAAAAGTTTTTTTTTCCAATTGCTGAAAATCACCGGCTTTGGTTTCTAATTTTTTTTTCCTCTCTTCTTCGTTTTCTTTCGTTTTTTTCGTTCCGTTTCTTTGAATGTCGTGCATAGCTGGTGTGGGCACAGGACATATTATTTTGTGGTTTTAAAATTCATACTTTAACAAATACTTTTACCGTTGCTTTTCGAATTAAAAATAAGTTGCCATCAAGCCATGGCTAGTTGGAGAAAAAACAAGACAGATAGGCCTACTGTCTGTAGGCTGTTTGTTGTATTGAAAAAATATATTTTATAGCAAACTAGCTGTTAAATGAGTTTCAAATACTCTAAGAACCACTTAACACGTAGGTTTATTTGAATATTTTCTTTTTGAAATTTTAACACCACTGCCCCAGGCTGAAGAAGAAACCTAATACTTGAATAATTATATACCCACCCCAGTCCCATTTTTTCCAAAATTTCTGGGTCTTCTTATTCAAGTTATCTGATAATTTATTTATTATTCCCTCCTCGCTCAAAAAATATTCGTACGTGCCTATGAAGACTATGTTTTTGCATACGCACATATACCTAGAGTGGGAGAATCAAGCACGTAAATCGAAACTCATTAAAAGAATTCAGTTTCAATATGTGTCCCCTACCACTCCAGAGCTCTTCAGATTCCGAGACTACTCACTGCTCTTGTGCTATTAAACGTAATTGTTTTTTGGCCTTAATTATCCCATTTCTCATATTTGTAAAAGAAAGTAATTCAACGAGAGGCCAGCGTAGAGTTGGCACGGACAAGAAAATATACAGTTCAATCTGTTGAATCTTCCATTCCGTAGGGACAGTCCTTTCCTGAGAGCCCTTCTAGTTCTTTCAAGTATTTATTTTTCCCTCGCAGTTCTTTCATTATCAGTACCCACTCTAAGTCAAGGAAAAGTTCCTGTTATTTTTCTGTTGATTTGTCTTTCACAAATCATGACATGACGAGAGAGAAAAACTCTCTCTACTCAACAAGTTGATATTTTCAAGTTTTTCAATGATATTTGATATGTCAGTAGAGTTTTTCTTGGAAATTTCCCCTTTATGGGGGGAAATTCAATTTTTCCCTCGAGAAATAACAAAGCAGACCTCTTTCTTGATGCTTGCCTAATCAGACTAAAGGCTTTGCTCACATTAAAAATGTAATACTGCTAATTGACTGCTCAGTGGAGACGTACCCTTTAGAGCAGACATTTACTAGCAGGTCTTAAATTTAAAATATGTTTCTTCCTCGTTCCGCAGTTGTGTCATTTGGAAGGAATAAATAAGAATGAGACCTTCTTCGAAGAACTTCAAATTGTGCAATGCTAATCGTAAAGACAAGAGAAAAAACTTTTTCCCAGGAGTTATTTACATTTCTGGGAGAGAGGGCATTCCAAAGAGTTAATTCATTAAATTAAAAATAAATTAGTGCATTTAAATGACGGGAAAATGCGAAAAATTTTATTTTGGGATATTTGAGGGGTGCTTATTTCAATTACCACTCTTCTGTGTACGAACCTGATCTGCAAGCATAATTTTGGTGCTCATCATGTATACCACAGCTTTCTCCAAGTAACCATTTGGCCGTTATGACAGCCTGTTAACAGCTTTTAACAGCTTTTAACAGCTTTCAGGTCCATTTATTAGAACACATTAACCAGATTTGTCTATTTATTCAACTGACTCTAGAATTATTAAGCGTCTAGTTCTACTGTAAACCTAATCAGAAATTAGAATCATAAGCAATAGAACACCAACATACTGTTAGAAAATTATCCGACAACAGAAATAATCGTGAGAAATATAGTAAATTAAGGTTACACTTCTCACTTACTTAGTTCTTTTTCCTACAAGTTGCATTTTGACTTTGTCAGTTTCGAAAGAAGAAATTTGTATTTACTGGTCGCCTTGTAAACATGTCTAATGGAATATATAAAAAATTGGACAGGCAACTGACGATGGGCAACTTTAGCAGCTGCTCAGTAGAAACCTTGGACATTTAAATTTTTAAGTTTTTTTTCACTTTAAAAGCGTATATTTTCTGAAAGTATTTGAAGCAGGCAAAAGTGACTATTTACTTCTGCTTTCCTAAGGATTATATATTAGCGACACCTGGATATCTAAACAAATATCGTGATTAGCCAGTGGGATCTAAGAAATTATTTACCTCTTAAACATCAAAATATATAAAAAAAGTAAATTTATAAACTGTGAGAAAACAATTTCGTTTTGAAAAAAACTATCTTTCTTTTTTATGAAGAGATAAAATAATCTAAACAGTCTGAGCTCCTTGGATAGAACTTCACAGCCTTAACTCCCCCCCCCCCTTACACCCTTTCGAAAATTGTCTGCGCATACCTGCCTTGTTGCAAATTTATATGGGATCCCAGACTCAGGCCTAATAATCAAAACTCGGGACTATTAAATTTAGTTCCGTAAATCAAATTATAAAAATAGAGAAAAGGACCTCTTACAAAAAACAAAAGCTTTCAATAGAGCGACCTTCCAGAACCACATTCCTTTAAAAAAAAAACTCGATCCGTTTAGTTTATGATAAATCCATTTAATATGATTCACAAAATTCCATATTTTTGCAGATAGGAGCTAGAAACCTCTACAGTAGGGTTTTCTGATACGCTGAATCTGATGGTATAATTTTCATTCAGATTCTATCACTTTTAGGGGGTGTTTCTCCTATTTTTAGAAAAGAAGGTAAATTTTTCCAGGCTCTTAACTTTTGATTAGTTAGACTAAACTTGATGAGACTTATATATTTGAAATCAGCATAAAAACCCGATTCTTTTGATGTGTCTACTAGCATCAAAATTCCGTTTCTTAGAGTTTCGGTAACTATTGAGCCGGGTTGCTCCTTATTTACAGTTCGTTACCACGAACTATTTGATATATGTTTTCTCGACAAACGGTTCCATATTTTTTGAAAATTGGCACACTTAGATTTCCAGGTCTGAAAAACCATCTACATAGGTCACTAGTTAGAGAAAATTCGTTTACAGTCTTAATTTTGGAAAAAATACTTTCATGCAAACGACGTCACATTTATCAATTTTCATATTGTAATTCAAAGAGCAAATTATGTCATTTTTCCCATGGGTGGAATCGTTTTTGGCATTAAGAAGCATGCAAAATTATACAACATGACGAATGAATCCTATCAGCTAAAGTAAAAGGCGATAATAAGAATCCCATTGAACTGCAAACGAAAATGTTGAAAACGAATCTGCAGTTAGGAGACAAATCGAAATTGCAATGGGATAAAGTAACATGCCATTATAGCGTGTGTAAAGGATAAACAGGAAGGAGAAATTGAATTCATATCAGAATTTCTTAATTCAGCTGTAAATGCTGATTCGTCATCCTATGACTTAAAACTAAAGAATAGCACGATAATTATGAGAATGCGTAGTTTAGGTTTAGATTTCAGAGGGCATATACAATGGAACATACATAATTGTTACTGAGTTATATAACAACGTAATTAAAGCGAAAATTTAATTACTGGGGAAAAGCTGGAAAAGAAACATTTTGGGTATCTAGGACATCATGAGAAATTATACAAGAGGATGAATGAATCCGAACAGCTAAAGCAAAACCAATGAAAAAATATCTGAGATAATGATGAATGAAAATTAAGCACAACGAGATCTGTGGCTAGGAGACATGCAAAACGAGCGTCACATCAAACCGCAAATGATAATGATGGACACCGAAGTCTTCGGTTAAAAGGATGGATAACGAAAACTGATTTTTAAAAACAAGTGATGATGAGGATCACATCGAATCGTAAAAGGAATCTTCTGTTAGAAGAGAAGCAACAGCGAGAATCAATACGAATCCTAAGACAATAAAATCCTATAAAATGCATAATGCTGTGGAAGGACAAACAGGAAGATGGAATTAAGCATCTGCTAGAATTTCTTATTTCGACTGAAATTGCTGATTTGCCACCTTCCGATCTAAAACTAAAAAACAACACGATAATTATGCTAATGAGTAATTTGAGAATGAAATATATACAAGCCTGCCGGGAATATACAAGCCTGCCGAGTGCAAAGGCTCTAGCGAAGCTTGGACTTCTGGGACTTTAAAATAAACAAGCAATTATAATGGGCTCTTAGTTAAAATATATCTGAATAAACATAATTATTCAGATAAGTAAATCCGTTTTCCAAAATAATCTCGATACCCTAATATTTTAGGGTATTTTAGGGTATTACTCAAAACTAGTAAAAGATAGTCTGCGTTTGGACTCGGAAATACCAAAAAGGTCATCAAACTGTTCGTGGTAACGATTTGTAAGTAAGGATGGACTCCGCCCGATAGTAATTAAAATTCTAAGAAACCTAACTTTGATAATATTTGATGCATCAAAAGAATTGGCTTTTTATACTTATTTAAAATATATGAAATTTTAATGCTACCCACCAAATGAAACAAGCCTGAGAAATTCGCCTGATATTTGAAAAGGGAGGAACAATTATCAGAAACTAAGTGACCTTAAAGAAAATCCAATCATCAGATTCACCATATTAGAGAGCCACACTATACAGGTTTCAAGCTCCTATCTAGAAGAATGTAGAATTTTGCATCTTTGCCAGAAGAAACATCACGGATGCTTGTTTATTTGTTTTCTTCCTAGGGTTTTAGTATCCAACCAATGATTCTAGAATTTCGGGAGAGGGCTCTTTTGAACGGGAATCTATTTTTTTAGTAACCTTTTAAGTGACCAAAATATTGGAGGGTAGCTAGTTTCCCTCCTATCCCCGATTTTCCCTAAATTACATTCGATAAAAATCTTAAGGCTGCCATTTGATTCAGCCTTAACAAAAGATCCAATAACTATACTTTTGGGGATGAAAAGACACCCATTAGCCCCTGGGGAAAGGAGTGTAAGCTACGCAATTTACCCCTGGTTTGAATACACTATTTGTTATTGGGAAATTTACGGAGATATGTGGGGGGATTTTCTACGGGAAGAATTTTCTGTGAGGAGAAAAATTTCCAGGAGAAAGAACCATCTTCATAAAATATATACAGTGGTAAGTTACAATCCTCGGTCAAAATATTTCTCTTTTTAACAAAAAAAAACCTCCGCAGAAGATTTAAATTTCGTGCAGTTAGTCGAACAAATAAACTTTCGAATGGGATAAATCCATTTATTTAGACAGTGAAAAAACAGGTACAAAAGTCTAGATATTTCGGTCACATGTTTTTTCACTGTCTAAATAAATGTATTTATCCCCATTTGAAAGTTTATTTGTTCGTCTTAGAACGGCAGTGTGGTCTAAGAAAACAACACCTAATTTAAAGGTGTTGTGTTGAAAATTCGTGCAGTTAGCTATATCCATTGGTCCAAATTATTCTTTGTTTCAAATTGAAATTACCAAAGTAGCTTCCATAAAAGAATACTAAAAGAATATCTCAAGATGACAAATATCACCAGTGTTATATAGATGGGAAGGAAAAGGGGTATATCGGCTATAAAGGTTGTTTGCTTAATGTTAATCTGTTTTTTTGTTTAAAAAAAAAAAAAAAATCTACCCTTTAAATTTTTGCAAATGAGACAAAGTCACAAATTTGTCAAGATACAAATACAAAATAGATACTTGAAAATAGAAATAGAAATCCTAGGGAAAATAGAATAAAAGAAATAAAAGAATAAATAAATAATATATAAAAGTAGAATACAAAATAGCCTAAAATAAAAAAATAGAAAAAAGAAAAATCAATTAAAATATAAGAAATTAAAGAAAGAATAAGAATAGAAATAAAAACAAGAAACGAAAAGTAGATGGAAAAATAGAGGAAGGACCAGAAGCATGAAATTGAACTGAAGGGAAAATTGGGTTTACAGGCTTTTGGGTACGATTGATGACACAAACAAGAACCATCTGGTATAAAAACGGGACCAGTAGCATGAAGCAACCCTGAAGACAGGATTAAGTGCATAGGTTGTCGGAGGTACTCCTTTGTAAACAAACAAAAGAAAAGTGTGCAAGCCATTGTCATAAAGTTGGCCTACTGAAATATTTTTTCAATGTTGTTATTTAGCTTTTTCAATCGTTTCTTTTTTTTTCTTCAGACCAGCACAGTACTATTTATCACCTCTAGTTTATTATGAAAAACAAATTCATCAGAATAATCGTTGAAAAACAAAAGAAAAAACATTTATGACACAACATTTGACTCTGGACCAACGACAAACCTGAGTATTTATTTTTACTACTTTTTTGTTTTATTTCCAGATACTGCCTAGATCGTACCTTACTAAGATTTCTTACAGGATGTAAATTTCCCAATATGTGGATGTTCGTTTGATCCTAATGCTTTAGCTTTTCCTTTATGTTTTTAGACTTGTAAAAAACTGACACTTCCCTGAAAACACAAAACCCACGCAAGAAAAAAGGATATCGCTTTAGAAACCGAAAAGTCTTGAATCATAGTGCAGAAAATAACGAAATAATTATTTAGCTCTCAATAGCCTTTCACTTACCATGATATTGGTAATTCTTAGGCATTATATGAACGTCGAAATAACACGTTTTCATATGGAGTTATCAAAATTACCTAAAAATTTTGGAATCATAAATAAACTTTGTGTTAAAATACAGAAAGAATATTTTTAATTCTTTTAAATTAGCCTTATTTTCGTCAATTGTTTCTTCCTTTTCTTCCTTGTTCTTTTTTTCGTTTTTTTCGTTTTTCCGTTTCTTCCTTCTTCGTTTTTATTTATGTGTTTGTTCTTGTTTTATTCTTCTTTTTCTTTCAGTTTTTTTGTTTATATCTTCCTTCTTCTTCTTTTTCTTCTTTTTCTCGTTCAGTTCTTTGCTTATATGTTCCTTCTTTTTCTTCCTTCTTCTATTTTTTATTTCAGGTTTTGTTTATATCAAAAATGCCCGTTTTTGTAGGTCTTGGATAGAAGATTTTTGAGAAAGATTTGGTGCTAAATAGCTCACACAAAATTTAAATGACTCTCCATTCAGAACAACTCAGTTAAAGCTCAGTACCTCTACAGAAAGAAGAAGATGACTAGAGGTTGAGTCCCACCAGAATCTTTACACTTGCCGTAATTCTTTTTTTAATACTCAAGCAGGGGTTGCCTCCCCTTTTGATACATTTAGGCTATGCAGGTCTATAGACCTCCCACTGAAAGGAAGTAATGCCTGCGGAACTTGTTCCAACAATCACGACTCAGCTTACTTGTAAAGTCAATTTTATTTTCCAAAATAAAGCTTTGTTTTCTCTCTCTTAACGAACGATATAAACTGGCTTTCATTTTGGGAGGGTTCCAAATTTAATTTCATTTAGGGGGAGGGGGTTAGCTTTTTTTCAGCCTTAAATACTAGGACTCGCTGGAGAGATAAAATAGTTAAAATTGAACGAAATTTTGTTTCGTCTAGTAGAATTTTAAAATATATTTTATACTGTAGTATTATTAATTCTTAATTTATAATTATACTTTAATCAAACTTTATAATTTAAAGTACAAAAAAATAATGAAATAATAATCGAAATAATAAGATATTAATATAGTAATAAAATAAAATAAGTTTAATAAAATTTTAAAATATATTTTATGCTGTAGTATTAGTAATTCTTAATTTATAACTATATTTTATCATATAAAATATAATATGAATAAAAACGAAACTTTAAAATGATGATTGAAATAATACAATAAAAGAAGTTCAACAAAATTTTAAAATACATTATATAGGCTATTGTAGTAATATTAATTATTAATTTATATTTATATTTCATCATATGAAATATAATATAAATAAAGAAATATAATATAAATAATGAAATAATAATTAAAATAATATAACAATAAAATAAAACAAGTCTAAAAAAAAAATTAAAAAATATATAGAATCCTTCTGCATTAATAATTCTTAATTTCAGTATTGTATCCTAACACATACTTAGTAGGCGAATTGTCATTTATTCCAACATTTATTCCGTTTCTGAGCCTTATGCTGGATTTCCAATTAGAGGGTTATACTGGAGTTTATCTATCTTTTTTAAGAAGATGCTTCCTTAGTCACCTAAATATCAAATTGTAAAACGTGGGGGAAAAATTGACTGAAGAAAAGAGAACAGAAGCGTGCTTAGAATAAATTAAGTAAGGATCTTGGAAATTTTTATGTTGGAGAAGTTTGGTTAAAGGTGGAAATGTTTTACATTTCAATTCGTTGGTGAAAGACAGAGACTGGTTTTTGAATGTAAGACAAGAAGAGACGCTTAATATAAGTGATTAGCTTAAGACTAGCAGAATGAATAGAAGATGTGCCGGGGGGATCGCAATAGACCAGTGGTCCTAGTACATCGAGAAAGAGCTCATTTGAATAAAATTTGAAATTTCTAGTTCCCTTTCTTAAGTAGCAAAAGAAATCCGGCCGCAGCAAAGTAGCGTTTTCTGCTATTTAGTGGTTTAAACGAATATTGTTGCCTGGAAAGGACCCAACTACAATTCGGGGACAATTCTAAGACAGCTCATTGATTTGGAATTCGTTATCATATATATATATATAT